>JAODLD010000069.1:2142466-2167138 GCA_026781065.1 Mormyrops boulengeri | reverse complement strand
ACAACAGTCAGGACCCGTCCCCCCACCCGAAGGCGAAGGGAGGCTACCCTCTCGTCCACCGCGGTAAACCCCAATGTGCAGGCGCCCAGCCAGGGGGCAATAAGTATGCCCACCCCTGCTCGGCGCCTCACTCTGCGAGCAACTCCAGAGTGGAAGAGGGTCCAACCCCCCTCAAGGAGACTGGTTCTCCGGAGCCCATGCCGTGCGTCGAGGTGAGCCTGACTATATCTAGTCGGAACTTCCCAACCTCGCGCACCAGCTCAGGCTCCTTCCCCTTCAGAGAGGCGACACGGTGTCACAGTTAGCAAGCTGCATCCACAATGGGACTGAATCAGGACTCCTGCTCAGATGGTGCCCACCCTGGGCCATAGTTACAGTGGGTTATGTGTTAAGTTGTGGGTAAGCTAAACTTAAGTAATGCAGAACATAAGCTGGCAAATTTCCATGATAGAGACCCTGTAATAGAAGGCTTTACTGACAAATGTCAGTTATACTTATATGTGGAATGACCACATAACCTGCGTTCTGTGATCTGAGTGGACAATGCGGCTTGTAAACTTGAAGTAATTCTGTTAGGTAGGCGGGTGCTAGACCTTTAAGTGCCTTATATGCAAGTAGTAGCACTTTGACTTCCTGCTCTTGGTGACAATTCAAGCTGCTGCATTTTGAATGCACTGAAAGGTGTTTAAGGTGTGGTGTGTGCTCCCAGATAAGAGAACATTACAAAGTCTTACCTCCTGTGTACAAAAGCATGGATTAGTTTTTTAGCGTCTTGAACCGTGAGAAAACATCATAGTTTTGGCAATATTCCATAACTGCAGGACGCACGCCTTCGATACCACATCCATGTGACATTTGAACAACAGGCTTGCATTGACGATGACGTTCAGCCCTTCAGAGTGACGTAAAGATGTTATAGCAAACTTGATATCACTTTGTTCAAGAAGGCAGCTAAAGTGACAAAAGATGGGGGGGGGGTGATTCGGTATCATCATGCTGGATAGGAAATCTGACTTTCTGTGACATGTGTAATGTGTTTGAGAGAGAGCGAATCTGTGTCTTTGGGGCATCTGGTAAACCCATCTGATGATAGTTTGGTCCCCTTGACGTCAACCTGGAAAACAAGAACCCCCCCCCTTCTTTTTGGAGCATCCGGTGATGGGATGGATCTGGCTCCTCCCCACCCACTCCAAGTGCCGCTGAATAAAAGCCCCACCCTCGCCATAGAGGATTCTTTATTCAGGCTCCAGCGGTGAAAACCACATTCTCTTACCTCCATCATGCCGGGCTGCAGGGTGAGAGCGCACCTCATCCTCATCGTCCTCTGCTTCCACACACAGTTCATCAGTGGCCAGGGGGGAGTCCAGATAGAGCAGCCCAAGCCTGTAATCCACAGGCTCAGGCGTCTGGATGAGCAGGTCAGTTACAAGCAAACGGACTCCGTGAAAATTCTGCATTGGTGCATTAATATTGTCTCAGTTGTGCTATCTGCTAGAACATCGTCCTCAAGGCTTTTCACGGCATCCAAAATCCAGGTGACGGCTTAAAGTGAAAGCAGAACTATGTATGGTGTTTCTTTTTTTATATTCATTTTCCTATTTTTATTCTGTCACGTCTCAGATTCAAGTTTCATGAAACTTAAAACGTGAATCTTGTGGGAATAAAAATAGGAGAATGGGTATTAAACAGGCCAAAGCCACTTTAGTCCCTGCATACTCGTCAGCTCTTGTCTTGCCAACAGTTAACATGAGAATAAATACATCACGTTTGCCGCTGCCTGTCTGTTATGAATGACTGTTTTCGTATCTCCATCCGCTTTGCAGTTCCGCCACTTCCAAGAGGTCACTCTCATGCGCCTCAGTGACATCGCCGCCAACTACAACATCTCCTACAACATAGACCTGCGCTTCCAGGAGGTGATGGAACAGTACCAAAGCATCTCCGATGTCCTGAAGGAGTTCCAGACCATGACAGCCAATGACCTGAAGAGTCTGAAGTTCTGGATGATAAAGCTACAGAAGAAGACCAAAAAGATGGAGGTGAAGGTCATAGCTCTGGAGAAAGCTGTGAATGAGAACGGCAACGTCGTGAGGAAAGACAGCCAGAAGGTCATGTTGTCCAACCTCACCCAGGAGCTCCAAGTCCACAAGGAACAGATCCGCATGATCTCAGCTCACAGTGAACAGCTCCAGAGCAGTTTGAGAACTCTGAGGGACTCCATAAGGAAACAAGAGAAGAAGATCTCCAGGCTGGAGAAACGGTTGTGGGACATGTTTCAGGCCATGGGCTTCCATCACTTCGATTCTGGCTACATCCCCCCAGTTACACCCGCTCGGCGGGTAGAGGATCCCAGGAGTCCCCACCCCATTGAGAAGCTCCTGGCGCAACACTCCAAAAGCCGGAAGTCCAAGGCCGACCAGGTGCCGCTCACAGCCATGCCAGAAGCTGCAGCCCAGGAAGAACCAGAGCTATGGGACGTACCGCAACTGCCTCTGAGGCACAGAATCCCTCATCAGCAGCACACATCCAGGAGACCAGGCACAAGTGTGTATCCCTCAGGGCGGCTAACCATTGGGCTTATCTCCTAGCAGGTCTCACAGCACCCACATGGGCGGCACCTGCACAGCCTCATCACATAACTGTGCAGTTAGCTCATCGGCAGGCTTTCTTTTATACATATAAAACCGCAATCTGAAGGTCACAGTTGATTATATTTCAGAAAGTAACTGCAAGCATTCAGAAACAATTAGGTAACAAAGTATGCAAATTTGACATAGCTTTGTCATGTAGCCTGCAAAATCCACCCATGTGGAACGCTGGCAGAGACTGGAACCCGGTGCCCAGAGATGTGAGTGACAGTGCTAACCACCATGCCACCCATACCTATAAAATCCATTTGAAAAGCCAGGTCTCCAGCATTCTCACTCTTCTGGGGGGGGCGATAAAATTTTATATGACTGAAATTCAGTTTTTGCTATTGTGATCAAAGAGGGGAAGCTTTTGTAAACAAAGAACTTATCTATCTCAGTTATAGACACAAGACACAAAACTCTGGAAGATGTATTATGATTAGAATTTGTAATGTGAAAGCACAGAGAATGAGGGCAGGAATTGTGAAATATTTTTAATGATTCTAACAGGAAGTATTAAAGCCTTCCAGCTTCTGTAACTGGAATAACATTCAGACTTCCGACTTTCCTTCAAAATGCCAGATTTTTTATATCAATGGGATTTTTCTGCGGAATCTCCTCCTTATGCATTGCAGATATTCTTCGTAGATCTCAGGGTTTGAATTACACTCTGAGAAACACACGGGCAGCTCGGCGGCTCCGGTGAAGCAAGTCCAAACTGCGCTAGATGCTGAAACGTCACAAAATCTAGAGCAAATTAAACCGATGTAATTACAAGGCTTTGGGGGAAGGAAGACATGCCATATTCAAAAGAGAGAGAGTCACTGAAGTGGAAGTTAAAACATTTGCCTTGGCCTTTGGTTAGGGCCTCTTAATTATTCCCTGAATAGTAAGTCACATGCTTTTATGCTGTACAATCAAACCCATTCAAGTGGCTTGGTATGATGTGATCTGCAGAGGTGGAAAGTTCAGGTCCAGAAAGTACAAATCCAGACCAAGATTTTGCTTCAACCAATCAGTTGAGTACTCTGTAACTGTGACTCTTTATATTAAACTAGGTGGTTGAAACAAAACCTTGGTCTGGATTTGTACTTTGTGGACCTGAACTTTCTACTTCTGGTTATCAGTAATGGCTGTTCATTCCTATGAATAGATTCAGTATACAGTTTACAAATTTGGATTGAATTTCCATTCCATCCATCTGTCTTCCATAACTGCTTGTCTGGTAGAGGCTCATGGTGTCCCTGGCACCTCTCCCAGGATCAGAATGCCCTGGTCCATTGCAGGACAGGGCACACACACTCACACCATGGACCATTTGGAGACACACTCACTCACCTAACTGGGTAAATGGGGTGAGAGCATATAAACTCCACACACGCAGACACACACACACACAGTTTAAGTACCTATATCTTTATGGGGGGGTCTCCATTGATTTATATGGGAAAACCCTAATCCCAACAATGACAACCTTAACTGCTACTCAGCCCTAACCTTAACCATAAGTAACCAAACAAAATACAAGACTTTTGACAATTTTTGTTTTTTGATTACAGTCACAGATTTTTATAAAATTGGCTTTACCCCTGTGGGGACTGAAAAAATGGTCTCCACAATGTCAAAATAACAGGTTTTTTATCACATTGTGGGGACACACAAACACACTCAGGTAGGGGTGGACATAAGACCCACAACCCTGGAGTTTACAGTGCCAACCACTGAGCCCCCGCCTCACCAAACTACCAGAGAATTTGTTATGCTTTTCAGATTTTGGACAGTCTGGCAAGCCCTGTTTTGAGGGACTATTCTGCTCTTCTTGTCCCCTCTCCCACAGTATGCAACGTGAAGTCTATGCTACTGTTCCCCTCTACCTCGGTCCAGAACTACGTCACCTTCAGAAAGGGCTTCCCCTCTGGGATCCATGAGCTGTCCATGTGCACCTGGGTGAAGCTGAGTGCTCCCTATATGGGAACCCTGCTCTCCTACGCCACTGAGGACAATGACAACAAGCTGATTCTCTATGGCCGCAACTCCAGCCAGCTGAACAGCATGGACTTCGTCATCGGCGACCCGTCATACCGCCAGCTGCCCACGGCGGGACTCCTGGGTGGGGACTGGCACCACCTCTGCATCATGTGGTCTGCCGCCGAGGGCCGCTTCTGGCAGTACGTGGACCGGCGCCTCACCTCGGCCGGCTCCAGGTTCCAGAAGGGCTACGAGATCCCACCGGGGGGGTCGCTGGTGATGGGCCAGGAACAGGACTCAGTGGGCGGGGATTTCGATGCGGACGAGGCCTTCGTAGGTCGGGTGGCCGGCTTTGCCCTGTGGGACCGGGTGCTGAGTCCTGGTGAAGTTTCTGCAGTCACCACGGGGAAGTCTCTACCCAGAGAACCCATTCTCACCATGGACGATGTGGACCAGCTCAATGGTTCCGTGCAGCTGGTGGACTGTGCCTGTCTGGAACACTGTACTTAGAACCCCATTTGTCTTCTGAGGGTACTTTAACATCCAGCCAGCCTGGAAGACCATGAACTATACAAATGCTTGTGCCACATGCAAGCTGTCCATTGCACACATGTGGGGGAATATTTAAGAAGCTCACGGAACCTGTTGTATCTAAAGGAATATGCACTGTTCTTGATAGAAACCTTATATGGAAATATGTTCAAGAACAAATATAATAGCAGTATGTAAACACTGTCCGTTTCTTTGTTGTTTAGCATCATGTCTAACTGTAAAAATATTGCTTAAAGGAAGTATTTGCTCAATCAAGCCTTATTTAGGTATTTCTTATTTTCTTTTCTTTATTACAATCAAACTCATTTTTTCACTGTTTGAATTTCATCTAGTTGTATAAAACACAAGACCTGTATGACCCAGTTTTGATTCCGGATAGGTAGTGCTAATGTTTTAAATCTGTTAACGCAGTGTTTCTTCCTCAGGGAACCCCGGACGGTCCATGGTTTGCTCCGTCCTACCTCCCTGCCAGACAGCTGGGAGGGAGCAAATAACCTGGACTATCTGGGGGTCCCCGGGGACCGGTTTGAGACACACTGTTTTAAAGGTACAGATGTTATCAATTATGTCGTTCAAGTTTGTGGAACTATGAGTGCTACATTTAGGAGCGGTATCAGTCATTTCAACATGGAAATTCTAAATAAAAGTTTTTTTTCTTGAGTGAAATTCTACTCCTTGCATTTTGTTATGCCTTCTAGAACCGTCAATAATTGTTACGTTTTAGATTCTATCTGCAACAGTGCTTCGTATTGATACACAGGATCCAGTGATTTCTGCAAAACTTTTTGGGCGGCGGTACCAAAAATATCGATCAGTCATTATCCGCTATTGGGACATTATCAAATGAAAACGGTCAATAAGTGTCTTGCGCAAGAACGTGAATAATATTTGTTTCTTCTTGGTTTATTTCACAATGGTCGTGCTGGCCGAGACGCACCATCAAAAGACGTGAAAAATGACTAGGACGGTCTCTCAAAGGTGTCTTTCTTTTTTCGGTGCCACAAAAAAAAACTTTACGTTAAGTTATTTACATTACATTTCTAATATAATATGTCGATCTAACATAAAACGTCAACCGTTAACTGCAGTGATATGGTTACTTTAGCATGCATATACAAATAGATATTAAATTTATGCGGTCGTTTAAGACCAATGAAGCAGCGTTTAATTTCCTTGTAATTAATTTCAAGTTGACCGGCTGAGCACTGTAGCGCTCGACTGCTGTGAAATGAATTATGCTGCTACCCTGTTTGTCACGAGGGGCTTACCGTAGTCTGGGTGCTTCCTGGTCACGTGAGTGCTGGTCACGTGAGTGTCACATTGGAAAGTGCAGCTCTGCAGGGGAGGACTGAGTAGCGGTCTTGCTGCGATAGAAAAACGCCCCGGGTGAATCGGTGGAAGTCACCGTGCAGTGTCAGCATTATGGCGAACATCGCGAAGAAAGTGTCGTGGTCCAGTCGGGGTGACGAGCCGGCCCAGGGGGAGGTTACTCCGCTGCTTAATGGCACTGGCGCAGCAAGATATTCCAGACAGGTAACTTGCTTGTTTACCCGGTATCTTGCAGTTAGTCCTCTGTTAGCTACCAACAAGGCAAGATCAAATCACATTCTAATTAGCAAGTTGTCGAAGTGATGTAGTTTTGGTTGTTTGTAATACAAGCCAAGTTTCATAACCATAAGTGATTATTAATTCGTGACAAATGTTCCCCAGCCGCGATACTTTTTAATCATCTGTCTGATATACTTAACATAACGGTAATTAAGTCCCTTTCATGTCTGTTGCTGTAATGTAGCGAAGTCTTACTGGGTGAAGTTGGGTATCCTTGATCCTCCTGAAACTGGGTGCATACTCAGTTTTTTTTTTAAATTATCCACGAATGGACGAAGTTAGGCTACATAGTTAGAGCAAATGTAAACAGTTTATGTTGCAAAAGTATCAGATTTAATTGAACTTTTTCTTCAGATTTGTAAACTTTTTCTTTTTCGTCTGATACCTCTTGGCTCTTTAACCGTATTATGATTCATGAACTGTTTAGCTTGCTTACATTATTTTTAGAGTGTATGTTTAATGTTGTATCCCCTGTGATCAGTAAAGTATTTTCTTGTGTTGTCTTGTCCTGCCTTATCTTAATTGTTTAACTGACTCGAGATTTTACTTGAATAAAACGTCCTATCTCTGTCCACAGTTTTCCGGTGGTAAGCTCTTTCATATAGGAAAGCTCAGCAGCGTGGACCTTGAAGAAGAAATAGACGAAGAGGTAATCTTGGGGGTTTATCAAATTTCCTCTTTTTTATGCTATTTTTTGTGATCCGCCGTGTTTTTACGTTTCCTTGCATCCGACATAACGGTGTTTGTAGCTGGCTGCGGCATGTGTTGTATCAGAACTTTCTGTCTTATTTATACTTTGGATTCAGAGTGTGACAGTTACTGTAATGTGACATACATGCTGCTTGTGGACCTGATTTGGTGCCTTACTGCTTACTGCCCGACACATAACGAAATCGCGGACCCTCGGGCAAGTCTGCGGGAACCGCTGTGGTCCGTTTCTCTTCCCGTTGCTGTTGCACACATCAGATTGCGCTAATTTGGATTTTTAGTAAAAGGAAAAAAAAAAACTTAACTGCATTTACATGCACACGCAAAAGATGTCAGGCAACGTTTGAGTCAGTGCTGTGATTAACCTGGAGAAACTAGCAAATCTGTTTCTTGGTAATAAGTGTAGGCAGTGATTTAAAAACCCAGTCGCCCTCATCCGCTCGCAGACATTTAGCTGTTAATCCTACTGTGCAGCAAGTTGCGAAATAAAAGCTCTCAGTATTTGGACAACGCCCTCCAGTCACACAGGGTTCATTGAAAATCCCTTGTGTGTGTCTCTGGTTACTTTGTGTGCTTCTAATTAGGCCCACAGACAAGTTAGATGATTTAATGATCTCTCTCGCATTATTCTGTGTGCAGGAGTCTGTTGTTTCCCGGCCAAAGGAGATTCCACACAACGAGAAGCTCCTTTCCCTGAAATATGAGGTAAAGGACCAGCTTAGGTTTTCCACATAAACCGGGGTCCTTGACGAATCTTGACGCCTGCCACGGATGCTGTCATGTTCAGTGAGGGCCATGTTTGTGTGTTTCAGAGCCTCGACTATGACAACAGTGAAAATCAGCTGTTTCTGGAGGAGGAAAGACGGATGAGCCAAATGGTCGGTCTGACCGTTGACCGATTTTCTGTTCTGGTTATTTTCTGATATGCAGTAAAATAAATCTGGGTGGAATATGGGGGTGGGGTCGGGTGGGGTGGGGTGGGGTGGGGATCATCCGTTAACTCGTGTCAGGAGTAAGAAAAAGAGTTGGAATAGAGTAAGAAATTGAGTCCACACTATGGGTTATAATAGGGCAAACTATAAATCGTTTTTTGTTTTTACGGTGGCTCAGTATGCCTCACTAGAGGAAACGCTGAATGCAGTAAGAGTGTTTTGGATGTTGGGTAGTTGATAGGCACTAACTAGGGGTAACTTAGGGGCAGCGTGTGGCTCAGTGGGCTAAGCCTGTGTGCCTGTAATCACAAGGTCGCTGGTTCAGATCCAGTCTCAGTATGTTTGCGGGTCCTTGAGCAAGGCCCTTAACCTCCAGCTCCCTGGGCGCCGCTATGGGTGGCAGCCCTTCGCAGACAGCTAACAAATTATTATTATATTATTATTATTAGTGTCAGTGCTAACAATGGCGCTAAGCTAACGTTGACGCTAATAATGACGCTAAAGTAGACACTAATGATGGTCCCCCTCTCATCTTCTCTGGTCATGGGCAATGTAGGGCTTTAAGTGCCTGGAGATGAGTCGTTGGCTGGTGTGTGCCCTCATTGGAATCCTCACCGGCCTCATTGCCTGCTTCATCGACATCGTGGTGGAGAACCTGGCCGGTCTCAAGTACCAAGTCATTAAGCAGAGTATCCTTCCAACAGGGACGAGTATCCGTGATCTAGATGCCTCTTGGACTTTTTTTTCCTTAACCTCTTCTTCGCTTAGATATTGAAAGGTTCACAGAGACAGGGGGATTGTCCATCTCCCTGATCTTATGGGTGCTGCTCAACTCAGTTTTTGTCATGGTGGGCTCTGTGATAGTGGCCTTCTTCGAGGTAAGGCACAGCCTCACTATCAACCTGGTGTCTGATTGGCTGAACCAGCGGGGGGCTGGATCAGAAGGCCCCGTTGGTCACCGATTGGTTGATCCCCATTTTCCTGTCAGCTTATTGGTGCTCTCTTTCTGTGTCTCTCAGCCTATTGCAGCTGGAAGTGGAATTCCCCAGATAAAGTGTTACCTGAATGGAGTGAAAATACCCCGTGTTGTGCGCCTTAAGGTAATATGCTGATGTGTTACCCAATCCCCTCGAAACTCCTCCTGGGTGTGGTGATTCTATGATGACTTGTCTGGTCAGATCCACAATACCATTAATTTCCCTGTTTGTCTGGCCATTGCTGCAAGGCCAGACTCACTTAATGTAGTAGAGTAGGACAAAAGCAGTACATATGAATCATTAGGTGACATCACTGACTATAAAGCTGCTGCCGCCCCCTTTGTCCAGACTCTCGTGGTGAAGGTCTGTGGAGTGATTTGTTCAGTGGTCGGCGGCCTCGCCGTGGGAAAGGTGAGAGATTCCATTCCGTACCACCGTACAGTCAAGGACCACTTTGGCAAAATGGTGGTAAACCTCTCTGGGGGGGGCGGGCGGGCCGCCCCGCGCCCCGCGGGGGGGGGGGGGGGGCCCCTCTTTCTTTTCTTCATGCTACAGCAGGAGTTTCAATAATGCGAGGCCAATTTTAGTAGCAAACGAGGATTTGGGTTCAGAATGGAGATACTTAGGCTGTGTCTTTGCTCAGTCAGTCAGGCCTGCACTTTTTTCAGTTTAATCTGACCTCTTTTATACACGCGTGTGTATGTATGTATGTATGTATGTGTGTGTGTATATGTATATGTATGTGTGTGTGTGTGTGTGTATATGTATGTGTGTGTGTGTGTATTTGTGTGTATGTATGTGTGTGTGTCTATGTATGTATGCAAGCACACGGGCTTGCTTTGTTTTATTTCTGTTACAATTTAGCTTCTCGGTCCCAGTTCAATCCTGTCCTGTAAAATGTCCGATTCTGTGCATATTCATGTAAATGTAGCATCGAGACAGTGGGTTTCTGACAAGCTGCCCATGTAAATAGTATTTGATAACTTGGTACCGACGAGGATTTTTAAAGCATGCGTTCTTATATCGTAGCAGAAATGTCGAGTTTTACAAGCCGAATGCTGTATAAGGCAGATGGAGAGAGAGGTGTGGCTGTCATCCTGCATTTGTTTCGCATAATTTAAAGAGAAGCCTTAATTTTAAGATCTATATAACCGTCCCCCTTTTTTATTTTGCAGAACAAAACCCTCATAAAATGCTGCTTCTCAGTGGTCAGAGCTTGTTTTCTTCCACGAATATGTGCCATGCTTCCATTTACAGCAGGATGTTACTCTTTTTGGGTGTTTCCTTTAAGAGACATTGGAGGGCGATTTGCATGTTTATAAAATGTATTATCTCCGGGTTGCTTGAGTATTGAGTGTAAATGACCGAAATTGCGTTTGTTTGAATGACGAATGAAGTTAAGAAATTGTTCAAATTCTTACTTCAAAAACGTAAATAAACAGACAATTGGAAATATTTCTCCACTGTATATAGGAGTAAGCCTGTACTTTCTTGTTTGTTTTTTTTTATGATGCCATGGTAGGATAAAAGTATGCACTGTGGGCTTAGGAAAGTTTTCCAGTTGATGCTTTGTGAACTATTATAGGAACAGACTGAGTTTAGGTGAATCTCACCACTTAAAACCTGTCAGTGTTTGACTACAATTAGCCTCAACAGTCAATTAAATGTTACTTAAAACTCTCTAATTTTGACTCACCTGCTGTTTGCTTTTAAAAGCCCTTAAATCACGCTCTTTGCACAGGAGCCCCAGGTGACACACACTGTTAGTTGCTGCTCATATCATGGGGGGTGGGACCCTGGAGATGTTCGAGGTGTCCAGGCTCTGCTGGGATGGTCTTCTGGACTTTTCCACACATGCTGCAGCTACCTTGCCATGTAAAAATAGAACAGAATGTACCATCATGGTGTGCCAGAGTCAGCGATGTACTGCAGGCCGTGTTATTTTATCCATGAGCGTGTACTCGGAGGCCCTGGAGCCAGAAGGTGCCACGGGCAGAACCACACGTACTCCTGAGGAGGCACCGTGTACGGCCTGAAGAAGCCAGCGACCTGACCACCGTCAGTTGTGGATGGCTGGGTGTGGGGTCGATGAGCCATGATGAAAATGAATCCCTTCAAGGTCTTCAGGAATTAAGGGGTGCATTACACTTTAAGAATGTGTCCATTTGTACAATGAATTGCGACATGGAGGTAGGCAGAATCCTGTAATCCCGATGCCATGGAGGTGTATAAGTGTTTCTGCATTAAACATAGCAACAGTGTTACTTTATATGCGGAGGTGGAGACAGCTGATGGCCTTGGGAATGCTGAAGGGCAGCAGTATCAGGTCTCTCTGGAAGTATGCGCGCCAGGAACAAACCATCCAGCCCATGACAGCAGACACCGCTGTATGAGGGCCTGGCAGAGCAGGACGCCCCGTTCGCGTTCCAAACCCGAGACCGCTGGATCACGGACAAGCGTCGGCAAAGGAGTACGTTCCAGTGAGGACCATTCAGTCCACCGGCTTATGCTATAATGACCAGCTGGCTCTCCAGCTTAAACGCTACCCGCCTTACAGCATTATTCGAGAATCATTTAAAACCCCCCTGGGAAGCTGGTCATGTGCATTGGGAGCAGCTTTTGGTGGGCAAGCACTGAAAACCATTGTGGTATTTCCCTAGTTCTTCTCTGACTCCCTGCACCCTTGGAAGCGGTATGGAGATCCCCTAAAAGGTGTGGTCTTCAAAATGCTGCTGAAACCTAATCTCCGCCCCACACTGGAGGACTTGCAAAATGAGGATTGGTGCAGAGGTGCTTATTGGCTCTGGCCGGCCTTGTCCCCTTGTTCTCATTGGACAACTTCATTGATGCGGTGAAGGGTGGTGACACTGGAGCCAAATCATTCTGCTCCTGTCATCAGGGGAACGGGCCGCTGTGATAGGATATGCCATTTTAATCTGTAGCGCATTACAGTACACCATGCTATGTTACACCGTGTTAAGCTATGCCGTGTTAGGCTATGCCATGTTAGGGTATTCCGTGTTGGGTTATGCCGTGTTAAGCTATGTCGTGTTGGGCTACATCAGCTCCATGGCTCCTCTGGCTTCTCACTCTATGCTCTAACATGGCACAGAGACCATAATTTACCCAGGCATTTATCATGACAAAGTTTGAATCACTGTCCAGTGTCCTTAACACAATTAGCGTTCAGTGACCAACATACTGGAAAAATGTGAAGACAAAACGAGTAAACGAGAGGAAGTGAATGATGATATTATAAAGTTATGGATTGCCAAAATAGGCAGTAACCCCCCCCCCCCCTCTCCCAAAGGCTATAAAAACCCCATGGCTGTCTGAGGGAGTGTCCTCAGTCCACCAGACATCCTGAGAGGGTAAAGGGGTGTGGGTGTGTGTAGGTGTGTGTGTGTATTTAGGCATGTCACTTGTCATTTTAGTCACAGTGTATCTGCCCTACTTCTAAGAGACTGATATTTAAAATTAAATTTGGCTTGGCTATGTTGTGCAACTACTTGAAAAATGCATGCTCTTCAATGGCTGAAATAGGTTGCAATTACCATGCTGAAGACAAATGCATGCACTGCAGTGTCATTTTTTAAAAAAGTCAGTGAGGTTTGAAATGAAAATGGCCTGGTTAGTACTTTATAATGCCTCACACTAAGAAGCTTCATAGCTGGCCGTTCGCCTGCCCCGGGCCACGGCCAGCCGGCCGTTCGTCTGCTCCGCACGACGGCTAGCTGGCTGTTTATACTCATACTCTGTGTCCCTGGGCATCTTCTTAGGTCCTTCAGAACCACCTTCCACATCAATGTCGACCGCTGCTTTTATTCTTGGCCGTCACGGGAAGGCTTTCCTGATGCGAGCCACAAGGAGGTGCACTGTGGGCCACCTAAGGTGCCTGTCAGGGGGCAGGGGGCACCGGGCGTGGCTGGCAGTGGCAGAGAGCGGCCTGGAGCAGCAGGCTGACTGGGAGAGCCTGGGCATCTGGCTCGACGGCCCTGTGGACCTGCCGCCCACATCCTCGTACTTCAGTGGCGTCCTGCGAAAGCCGAGTGTGTCCACCGTAGGACACGCCAGCCAGAGGGGCAAGAGGAGGGAGAACGAGGACCGCTTCTCCATATCCCGGCTCTCCGAAGACGTCATGATCTTCGCCGTTTTCGACGGTCACGGTGGAGACTCTGCTGCTGAATTCTGCTCCAGGAATCTCAGCCACCTTATTCAGTGGGTTCAAGGTTTTCTTGTACCACATGAGGCTCCGTGTGGAATATGTAGCCTGCAAAACGCAAACACTATCTATTGCTCTCTGCAGGAGAAATCTCAAACAAGAGACAGATCTGGAGTCAGTTCTCATGAAATCCTTCCTTCAAGCTGATGCATATTTTCTTCAGAGCTTTAGGGACACAGAACATGGTGAGGTGCTCCGTGTTCCTTTGGCACACATCTCTGCGCTCTGCTTTTGGAAAAGCCTAAACTTGGCGCACTGCTTTAATACTTCAGGATGAGGGGTGTAATGTCCTGCAGTGCGGAGTAATGTTACCCCCCTTATGTCAGCGTTATATAGGATCCAGCATTGAAATATAAGAAAAAAATAAAAGTTTCAGAAAATCCGTTCTGGTGTCACTTAGATTTCAGTGCATGCCTCGTAAGTTTCCCTCCAGGCTTTTAATTATCTTGTAGATAATTAAAAATGTATGTGACCCACATTCCGTGTTTACAGTGGTCATAGCCGTTGTCAAATTTAGAAGGGGGTGTGACACGGTGGCACCCGACAGCGGGAGCACTCCAGTTAGCCGTTTAAAGATGGCGGAAACTGTCCCCTTTCAGACGAGTTCCTGTCTTCCGGAACAACAGCCACTGTAGCTCTGCTGTGGCAGGAGTCCGAGCTCGTGGTTGCCAGCGTGGGGGACAGCCGGGCCGTCCTGTGCCGGGAAGGCAAAGCCGAGCTCCTGACAGAGGATCACAGCGCCAGGAGGAAGGACGAGCAGCAGAGGTACTCTTGGAAAATTCGAACATTTTGCTTCAATTTTCAATTTTTAATTCTCCATAAATTTTCTGTTTTAGGATACAGGAGTCTGGTGGTTTCATTCACTGGAACAGCGTAGGGGAACCTTATGTCAATGGAAGACTGGCAATGACGAGGAGCATCGGAGATTTCCAGCTGAAGCCTTACGGGGTTATTGCGCTGCCAGAGATCACGACCGTAAATGTACGCCAGTCCTTCCATTCTGGTTGTGTCTTCTTCAGTCTATTCCTTGCCAAGACTTAAAAAACATGTTCATCGTCTTTTCAGGTGGACCATGAGAACGACAGCTTCCTTGTTCTGACGACAGACGGTGTAAGTGGAATCATGGAGAGTCAGGAAATGTGTGACATCGTGAAGAAGTGCCAGGATCCATTGGAGGCTGCCTCCATCGTCAACGACCAAGTACATGTCACGACTTCCTGAAGCAGAACAACTTTAACTGTTTGTAAATTTCTGCTGACATATTTGTTAAAATGGGGGCTGACATGTCCTGAGGATTGTAGGTGATGACTGCTCACCCCCCCATAGATGATGTGCTACCATAATCACATGAACTTTTCTTTTCGGCAATAACAGGCTCTGCAGTATGGAACGCTGGACAATGTCACCACGCTGGTGGTCCCGTTCGGAGCCTGGGGCAAATACAAGTGTGCCTTTCCCCCCACCAGTTTCGGGAGGATGATGGTGGCAAGCTGTCGCTGGAGCTGAAGTACTTCTCAGAAAGTTCTGGTTCACTGTCTGTGAGAACCACGGACTATGGAAATCACTGTTAAGACTCTTTTCTTAAAGAAAATAATACCATTGGGTGCCTTGATGCACTCAAACTTATGTTCCATGTTTTTGAGGAATCTCAAGGTCTCAGGGCCGGTGAACATGCACACACACACACACACACACACACACATGCATGTGCACACATGCACACACACAGACATGCACACCAGTGTCAAAATAACAGGTTTTTATCACATTCCCTAGTGAATGCTTATATTTTTTCATAAACACCACAATTTTGCCTCTTGTAACCACCACTTAAGGGTTGTGATATGCGGGTAACATCAGGAGACAAAATACGAAGACTGTAAGTCACATTGACGACGTGATATTCGACACAGGCCTCCGTCCCTAAGAAGGACTGAATGTCCCTCGTTGTAGGAGCTGCTGATGGTGAGAAAAGGCAGTAAGCTCGTCCAGAGATCGGGGAACCCTCACGTTTCCGTCATGTGAATTACAGAGCGAATGCAGTGACTACGCCTTTATTCACAAACAACACAGAGCCAAACAGTTAACCTTCACAGAGAGACTTTTTCTAATTAGTTTAAGACATCTGATTGGCCGTTAAATCTGCATATATGTAGAGACTTCATGCTTTCCTGCTGCTCTCTGATGAAGACAAATATAGTACCATGGTTTTACTACGTCATCTGCCAAGGGAAGCTTGTCGCCACACATGAAATGCAGATAAATAAACCTCCGTTACATACTGATGTGTGTAATATCACGCGTCACACCGGCGGCAGTGTTAAGAGACACACTGGATATTTATAGACACCAAACTTCCACGAAAGCGCTGCATAAAAGACTACATCACATTAACTTCACAACATAATATTGGGAGTATTTCAGAAGCCTTCAGCCACTTATTGGTGCAGATATGAACAGGTGGTACGCGACACTGTGAAAAGTAGCAAATATTTCTCTTTTTTTTAAATTTCACTTCAGTCTGGCACAAAAGGTGCAATTAATGTAAAAATGTATGATTTTCTAATGTTGCGAATTATGGTCCAGGACTTTCGACTAAAACAAGCAAGCAAGGTGAGTGAGGGTTTGTGGCAGGACGGACTTTCCCCTTCTTTGCAAAAGGTGCCTTAGTCTTTATGAGATATGCGTGCCTGTGTGTTTAGGGAGGGATATCCAGTATATATGCTTTACGTTTGCAATTATACAGTGTTTGAAAATCTCTTCCGAAAGTTCCTGCCTTTCTCCATAGAGGTATAGATTTAATTTTCAGAATTAAAAAATTAAAATCTTACACTGGATTACTTCCACAGGTTGATTAGGGCGTACAGAGAATTTGGAACACTTCATAATTTCATGTTTCATAAAGGTTTTTCATGACAAACTGCAGTTTGCTAAAATATTTTAAATTATAGCCAAACATATTTGCCATCTAATGTACAATTATCAGTCAGAATGGAAGTGATGTGTCACACGGCAAGTTGGGGTGTTAGTGATGAGTGAGAGGTCAGCTCATGCTTCTACAGATGGCTCTTTGGCTGAACACTTAGCTTGTTGTTCTCTGTAATCTCAGGCCGTGATACTTGGCCAAACAGGGGGCGTGTCCCATCAATCCCCCAAAAGGGGGCACTCTCCGCAGGGGCAACTGCTGCGAAGGATGCAATCTTCTCTCGCACTCCAGCTTCCAGGTTCACTAAGGAGGTTCCATCAGGAGAATGTCTGTCATCCTACAGAAACACATCGAATCTCTTTTATTCCCAAGACTCTTAGGCACAAAACAGATTTTAGACAGATTCACATTCGGAATGTAAGGGAGGTCAAATATCAACAGAGTGCCTCAAAACATTTTGTGCTCTCCTCAAACAAACGAAGGTCAAGGAACAGCATTCCAGGCTATATAAGGAAAACTATTAGCAGCAACCTTGCAGGTGTGAGGTTAATGAGGTTTCCCTTATTAACTTCCCTGGGGTTGCCAGGTTGTGTACACGATTCTCCTTTCCATTCACCACTCCATTATGGAAGAGGTTATTTCATTTTAATAATGATTGTATGCATTATTTAAAATGTCCTTCTGACAAAACCTCTAATATACAAATAAAGGTATAAATACACACTAGAAAAATGCTGCCAGTTGGACAAAATGAATTGCACTTTATGTTCTGACAGAAACCATATAACAGCTGAACTTGAACGTGTGCAGCGAAACTCATACATTTTATGTCATTTGTTTGTGTCCACTAAACAAACAGTGAACAGAACATTTTTTAGAGTCTATTATTACGAATTTTACAGATTTACCAAATTTGTCCACAGTTTATGAAAGCATGAACAAAAGTAGTACACCACTTTATTAAGGATCTCTGGAGAGCTGCGGTGGTGCATTTGCGTCATGCTGTTTGTTGCGCTGTGAATGGCCGCAGAGAAATGCGATACCCACCTGGGCCCGGCCCCCCGGCTGTTTGCCCAGGCCATCTTTGTGCCCGCTTTTGTTCCCCTGCAGCCACTGCACCTCGGCCGAGATGGAGTCAACATTGGACGTGAGCGTGTCCATTGAGCACTGCAGCTGCGCGACCTGCCTCATGAGCCTTTGGCCGAGAGAAAGCACAACGACGCATCAGGCATTGCGCTGGGGCCATTATGCCTGAATGCAGCTGCCAGTTCCCTTTTGAAAGGGGCGGTGTGTGTGTCTCTCTGTACTGTGTTTACTGAGTATTAACTGAAGGAAAAAGTGCAGCCCACTGACATTGTTACCAAGGGCACCCATCTCTGGTTTCTTGTTCTGGTACCTGGGTGTAATGTGAAATATTTGTTCTGTTCTGTTCTGTTCTGTTATGTAACATTCTGTTCTGCTATGTTCCATTCTGCTCTGTTGTGTTCCATTCTGCTCTGTTATGTTCTGCTCTGTTGTGTTCCATTCTGCTCTGTTATGTTCTGCTCTGTTGTGTTCCATTCTGCTCTGTTATGTCCCATTGTGTTCTGCTATATTCCGTTCTGTTCTGTTATGTTGCATTCTGTTCTGTTCTGTACTGTTATTTTTATTATGTTTAGCAGTACTCTTCCTTCTAAAGTGAAGGGATTGCTCCCCTTCTAAAAATGCAGTGTTTAGAACCCAGTATGTTGTACAGCTCAGTGCACACTTACCTTTCAAATTCTTCCAGGTTGACAGCAGTGGTCTTCTCCAGGTTGCAGAGCTCTCCAGACTCCTGAATCTTTTTGCCCCCATAGCTTGTTCCAAGGTTCTGTAGCTCAGCACTGAGAGCGTCCTTAACATTGATAAAAAGAAAAAAAAAAAACATTTACAAGATGTCTATAAAACATCTGTGACCCTGATGAGCCATCCCCTGTCTGGGCAAGCCTTTGAAGCTTTTCTAATGACAGAATAACAGACCCAGGCTAAAAACATGCTAGAAATACGCCACAAACGTACTGCACGCATGCTGCTGTATAATAAGATAAGAGAACTTTGTAATTATACTTCAGTACAATGAAACTGTGTGGAGGCAATTGTAAGGCAATGACAATAGATATCAAAAATAAAAATCCACCAATTTAAGACAGACAGGAAAACAGGTACAGTAGAACCTTGAAACTCGAACGCCTCTTAACCAGTTCGGATGTTGAATATGTCTGTTGATTTACTTTCTGATTTGTACTTCAAATGAAATCTTGGAACTCGACCGTTCCTGTTAAAATTTGTATGGGTCGAGACATGTTCAACTCAGACCTTGATTGAGCCAGCCAAGAAAAATCTAGCCACAACTTGACGGTAAACTCAGAACACCACAAAACAAAACAGACCTGCTACAACTTGTATGGATGGAGATGCGTCTCCCCTTCCAAATAATAACCCCTCCATCCCTCCTCCTCTCCACCCACCACTTCCAGTATGGCATCAGCTCACCTTAATACAGGTAACATGCTCATAAATTGTCTTTTATTTCATGTTTATTGCTTTTGTTTGTGTGCTTTTTCATGTGTGTATTAGTTTTATATTGATTGTTAATCCTTTTTATCATTAGTTAGGAAGGTATATAGGTTAAAATAGGTGATCATTTTGGGGTCTGGAACGGATGAAATTCATTTACATTATTTCTTACGGGGAAATTCGACCAAATCACAACTCAACCAACGAATTAAGTTCACATTCCAAGGTACCACTGTAATTCCAAATGAAATGCAGACAACGGAGAGAGCAGCGTATGTGTCAGTCAATATGTACAAAGTGGCATTATACACAAGGGAGAGTAATTACACATAACAACCAACCCGTTTAGCTTCCAGCTCCTGCTTCATCCTCCTCTGCTCTTCCTCATCCAGAACATGGTTTCCATCCTGGTCAAACGTAGAGAAGGTCGCTGAAATCTCATGATCACTGTGGCCCATTCTGAAGAAGAGAAACGCGTGAGACACTTCTGGAGTGATCAACAAAGCAGACACGGCACGCTCCGACACTTATACCCACGGAAGCTGCTGCCCGAGTGGCCATCATATATGCCTCATCATAAAAGGACTTGAGCCTTAAGTATGTTAGTCAGAAATACATTTCCTTCATTATATCTTCACCTGTTAACCACTGAAATCTCGTGTCCACACTAGCCGTGTTATCTTAAACATCTCAGACCACTGGTGTAACCATCTTGTCATCTTCTGGTGAAGAGGTACATCACACTTACTCCTTCAGCGTTTCTCTGAACTCCTCAAATTCGAGTTCTTTAGATTCAGTCTGCAAGGCCTTCTGCACATCTGAGATCTTTTCCTTTTTAAGTTTCAGCTTCATAAAGGTCTTCATATAACTCTGAGATGAAACAAAACATTTTGCAGCTTGTTAGGCTCCTTCATCATTGGAGATGTTCCACACAGCAGCGGAATACGGCAACTCAGCTACCTGTTTGATGATGTTGGTGAACTGAAACTCATCCTGATCCTTAGATAATTCCTCTTTAACTTCAGAATATGTATCATTGATAATAGCCAGGAACATGTTCTAGAAAAGAAACATGTGACTTTTATGATGCCTTGAATGACTTTCTGTGCTCAGAGTACGAAGCAGAATAAATAAAAGATTAAACTCACCAGGAGTACAAAGAAGACGAAGAACACAAATGTGACGAAATATATGGGGCCCAGGACCCTGTTGGCTTGCTCGATGGCGTCATAATCGAAATCCCCCAGGATTATTCTGAACTGAGTGGATCTGGATGAGACACAGAGACGGACTGAAGCACCGGGCAACAGAGCTTACATTAGAACACACGGACCTACCCAATGAAATGCGTGCGTCATAAAATGACGCTTACACCTAAATATCTGGGCTATATAACACTATTTAAAACTACAATGTATACAAATAAGCAGTAATACAGGCAGTCCCTGGGTCACAAATGAGGAACCTCAGGCTAACGAACCACTGAAGCCGCGTAACGTAAAGTACCACAGTAGCATGTCTGTTTGTTACTGTGAACCTTTGTATTTACCTCACATTTTTAATATTAGGCTTTAGATAGATAGATAGATTCTTTATTAATCTAGAGGGATATTTAGGGCATAAATGTACTGCTTCATGACGTATTGATTGGCTGACCATGGTATGCGTGTTGATTTAAATATGAGGCTGCATATTGGATGGTTTCTGGCAATACATGACTTGAGGAGAGGTTTTGATATGGCTAAGCTAACAGACACTGACAGATATAATGTATTAATTTCACACCAACATGAAGATCATTTAAACATAATTTTCTTTGGCAGCCTAAGAATTCTGCAGAACATCTACCAGGTACAGGAATAGCTTTTTCAGAATAGCTGGTTAATCCCATGCCAGTTCAGAGTCACCACATGATTTCTGTCATAAATTAGACTCAACCTCTTGATGGCTGTGGACCAGCATATGCTATGAACCGTAGTGGGAAGGGGGTGCAGGGGAGTGGGGAGGGGGGAGTGGCTGCCGGTCACATTCCTTGTCAGATGCGATCAGAACTTGTGAGGCCTCAAAAAATGCAGAGTTCTGAAAATGCAGAGTTTCCATTTGTAAATGAAGCGGCCCCTCCCTGAACCCCCTGGAGTTCCGCGGCCTGAGCTAGGCATCAGGAAGCCCCGCTGCTGCACTCACAGCGGTTTTCCCGCCGTGACAGACGGCGCTTTGCTCTTACATGCACGTAAAGAAGGTGTTGAACGTTTGCACTTGGGAGCCGAAGAGCAGGTATCCGAGCTGAGCGTAGGCGAAAAACACGATGAAGAACATGATGGCAAACCCCACGATGTCCTTGGCGCAGCGAGCCAGTGTCGATGACAGCTGAGTCATCGTCTTGTTGAAGCTGATGTATTTAAATATCTGGAAAGGGAGAGACATCTCTGTAATGTAACTTAAAATATAACACTGATGATCTACATTAGCAATCAAAAGTTTTTGCACACACTCAGATTTTCTACATTTGCATGTTACTCACTTCATCTACTAAAAATACTCAATATTCTTTGCCAGCTAATAAATTTCCAGTTTGTCCACCTTTTGGGTACCTATATTGGCAAGAAAATATCATATTTTTCATTCATCAAAGTAACCGGCTCTAGCAGGTATAACAGCAGAGAAAATTTGAGGCATTCTTTCTACAAGGGACATTAAATACTGCTCAATTTTGTGGGATGAAACACTTATCTAGTGCATTTAAAGTTAAAGAATGGAATAGACTTTAAATATGCCATCACCACACAACCAGTTAATAGGGTGTCAGACATGCACTGTTACATACTCTCTCCATGTTAAAAAGGAAACTCGTTTTATTTGACTTACATTCTCATTTCTAGTTGTTCACTCAACTTTCAACACTTACAGTAACAAGAATTAAAAATCCACAGTTTATGAAATAAATGGAAAAGTGGTAAAAACCTGTGGTGTGCAAAAACTTTTGACTGGTAATGTACTTAATAACCCTGCAGAGGATGTGCCCCAGGCTGAGGGGGGAGGGACCAGCACCCCCCCTGGAGCATGCAGGTAGGAGTGACTGCATGGGTACTGCTACCCTACCTTAATCCATGCGAAGAACAGATTGACTGCATTCATATTGTTATACTGAGTTTGCCAAAACGCAAGAAATTGGAAGTCTTCATAATTTTCTGGCTGTTTCAAAAGCCTTCCCAGTAAATTATTCACTTGGATCGTCCGAAAGACGTTGAATATAATAGCAATGATGGAAAGCTGTAGAAAGAAAAGGGCGTTAAATGACCGGAAGGGAACCATCACTGGCCAGACAGTACAGTGCGGCATTTAGAGATTCTGCTCCTATTCGATATTCTGACATTTTAAAACTATAAAAATACATGAATCATTAATAAGACATAAGAATAAATCAATACTTCTCTGCAAATATGTCTGTCTCCCTCACCAGTATGACCACCACATCCAGAATGTTCCAGATGCTGGCGAAGTAGGATAATCTGTAGATACGAAGTTCCAAAATCTCCTCCACGATGTAATACAAAATGAAGAGGCAAAAAACCATCTCACAGCCAAAGACAAAGAAGTCCCAGGTGCTGATGTAGCGAATCAGCTTCACCGTCCTGAACTGGTAGGAAGTGACGGCGCCCCCAGCGGCAGGAAACTCAATAAGCAGGCTATGGCGAAAGGTACACCTGTTTACAACACTGAGCGTTTAGTTCATTTAACATTCTTTTTCATTGAAATTGAAACTGGATTCCAGAATTGTTTACTATGACTGCTTTGTTTTGGTAGGCCATCCAATCAAAAGCAAGCTGTGAAGCATGAACGAGATTGGGGGAGGGAGGGGGGGTACTACCTGATGACACAAAACAGGTTGATGTTGGCGTTGTAGGTGGAGAAGTCGATGAAGACGGCCCTAGTTCCTCGGTCCAGCCACAGATTGTTCATGAGCTCCTGAAGAACATCAGCTGACTGTTGCATTGTCGCCTGCAGATCCTGATAATAGCCCCCCCCGGAGTAGGTTGCCAGAATTCCCCACTGAGATGAACCGTTGAGCTCTGCCTCTGTGTGGTAGGTCCAGCTGAACGGGCAAAGGAAACATCAGCGCCAAAGTGTTCATGTGAAAGTTACCGATGCGGATACTGTCCTATTACACCGAGCGGGGTGGCTTGGCGCTTATGGTAAGATTTTACTTTCGTGGGCAACCCTGACATAGAGAAACATAGCTGACAGTTGAGGACTCATAATCATCCGTGTAAGTGCCTTATAATATAGGTATTAAAAAGAGTCAGATTTGGGCATAATCATTTACTCACACACTATACATGTATGATATGGACATATGTCTGCGACTCACGCAGTTCCGTTGATGAGGCCAAATGGACTCTCATCCTCTATCTGGCTGTCGTACGAGTTGTAGCAGCCCGTGATGTCTTGCTGAAAGTCCTTGTAGACCGTGCAGGAGTTGTTCTTGACCTTGACCTGCCTAATCCGGGGCACTCCCAGAAGCAGATTCTCGTAGTAGATGAAGGAGTGTCCTTGGGGTAGGAGAGGCTGGTTGTTGTACCAGGTGGTCCAGTAGAGGCCGTTCAGCAGTGGACCCTGTGTGAACTATTTACAAGTTCAGATCAATAGCAAACACCAATGAAAGTGGCATTATAAGGTTCGAACTGCAGTAGTGGCTATATAACATTCATAAAATAACTAAGAGTAGTAGGATTTAGATACTGTCATCATTTTTTAGGTTTGTAACACAGTGAAACATAATCGATATCCATTTGACGCAAGAGATTCAGTACTTACAGACCAAAAGTCTGCCTGACAACCAATGGACTGAAAGGTGACCCCACTGTTACTTGCTGTGTTGACGAACAGATCGGTCATGGCTTGAGTGTAGTAGTAGGCATTGGTGCTGGTCATGCCATATGTCACTGCAAAGCAAATTGGCTATGAGTGCCGAGGTGCTGCATGGATCTGTGGGTTAGGGGGTTGTGCTTGTGAGCTACAAGTCACTGGTTTGAATCCCATGATTGGTAGAGTGATGTCACTGTTGGGCCCCTGAGCAAGGCCCCTAACCCCCTAATGGCTCCAGGGACCGTCTGATCCTGCCTTTGCAATTCTACGTCGCTTTGGACAAAGGCGTCAGCCACACAAACATCACTTTGGATAAAGGCATGTAAAAAACAGTGACAGGTACTTTACTTAATAACCTCAGAATTGTGGAGGGCGGTTAAAAAAAGTAAACACTACTATCTGCTGAAATAAAAATCACCAGGCCTGATTTACTGCATACATAAATTAAACTAAATTGGAGGTGTACAAAACCTCCGCTGTTTACATGCAGAGAACAGTGTCCTGTTCAAAGGGCCCATTGATTCAGCCCTGGATATACGGTACGGCTGGCATATCACACTTTGTTCAGCTCTGCCGTGTTTGTCTTCCTGGCCGCAGAGATAAGCGCCCCCACTGAGGCCCGTGCCATTAAGAGGGTAATTGAGCACCCGGGCGGGGGGGGGGGGGGGGGGGGGGCGGGGGCCAGGCCAATGCGGGGGTGGGGCGGAAGGGGCCCGGGGGGGGGCTTGTCCAAACAGGCCGCATGAGT
>JAODLD010000069.1:2119346-2142456 GCA_026781065.1 Mormyrops boulengeri | reverse complement strand
CCCCCCCCCCCCCCCCCCCCCCCCCCGCGGAGGCCAGTACAATGCAGGTGAGAGACAGAAAGGGCAGCGGCTTCGGCATTGACAAACAGTCCGCATGAATGAGGTCAATAGTGAGCCAGGGTGGAGGTTATCAGGCAGGACACAGTCAGGCCTGCGTGCCACCCGGACGTGAGGCTTTGTGACACGACACCGCTCACGGGTAGGTGACGTAATGATACCAAACAAGCGTCGGAGCAAACAGAAGGCACAGCTGGGGGTCCTGACGATGGCACAGCTGGGGGCCCTGACGATGGCACAACTGGAGCCCCTGGACCCTGTCCTGCCGCTGCACGGGCTCCAATAAACTGTCACACAGCCATAGTTTTCTCCATTTTCCTTCTCATCCTCCCGTCGCATTTTACATTTTTGTGGCATACGTTTTTTTGAGAAAGCAGGACCAGACAGTCCCTGGAGCCGTTGGGGTTAAGGGCCTCGCTTAGGGGCCTTGCTCAGGGGCCTGGTGGTCAAATCACTCTGTCAATCCTGGGAATTGAACCGGTGACCTTCTGATCACAGACACAGTGTCCTAACCTACCAAGTCACATGCCAGTGTGCAAATACCGCCTTGACTACTGACGTTTCTCATTTTCGCGGTTGCTAGTTGTCACTTGGGTCACTTACAGAGACAGATGTCCACTAGAAAGAAGACATAAATGAGCAGTTCCCTCAGGCTGGTCTTCATGTAGAGCTCGCGGTCATCCGCGGTGTTCTCCGTCAGCGTGGTCCCCCACAGTCCTGCCCGCACCACATTCAATGACACATACAGCAACAAGCAGAATGTCCTTCAGAGATCATAAATATCATATTTGGCACAGATGGATCTAGATATAGCACGCAGACGATAATCATAAATAGAGAAATATCCGTTCTGATTTTGATACCTGGACCTTTTTGGATGTATTACTATTTATAAAAAATTCTATAAGATCCAAAAAACATGTCATTATTATTATTATTATTATATATAGGGCTGATGCCAGAGACTTTGGGTCACATCAAATCATATCCAATCCAGACCAATCCCATTATGGCATACATTTTTAGGTCCCCTGGAATCATCCTGCCTTTGGAATCATCCTGACCCCACCCCTTTACGGCACCCAAATTAGATTTCTCTTATCTGTAATAGCTCTCTACAAGAGTACTTGCATGTACACAAACACGCCCCCCGGTGGTTGCAATGCTCTTACCACGTATCCCCCTGGTGATGTATGAGCAGCAGCCTGCCGTTTTCTCCTTCTTGTGGCGCTCTGGCTTGCCCCTGTTTGCCATGGGGGTCCCTGCCGGCCCGTATGGGTTACCCGGGCCGGCCCCGGTGCTGCAGATGGCGCTGATGGTGAGCGGTGAGGGTGGAGGGGAGCCGCTGTAGGCGGGATTCACCCAGGCCCTGCGGCCCAGGCTGTCCATCTCACACTGCATCTGCATGCCGAAGGGAGCCTCTGTCTGCTTCTCCAGCATGACGGAGTGAAGCATCGACTTTGGAGGGAGGTTGAGCCGTGAAGCCTTCCTGAAGGTCCTGCTCTCCAAAGAGACTCCCGCTCCTTTATAGTGGCCTCCACAGAGGGGTGGGAGGAGAACCGCCCCATCGCTCAGATTTACAGCCGGCTTTTCTGCATCCACAGCAGCCGCTCCCAGTTACGACGGCTGCTTTGTCGTCATGCTAGTCCTGCTTTTAACAGGGAGGATTCCTCAAAGAGCCGGGCTTCTGTCTTAAACCTTTTTGATACTTTTATGAATCAGTTTTTGTCCATATAAATGTCAAAAATATACATATGAAATGTATTGGTAAGTATTAATAATAATGCTCACTAAATTGGTTCTTCAATAATACATCATTTACCGTATTTCTATACAGTAATGATGTGGGGGAAAGTAACGAAGTACAATTACTTCATTATTATACTTAAGTACACTTTTCACATATCTGCACTTAAGTAGACTTGGCTGTGGGCACTTTTCGGTTTTACTCTACTACATCTTACTGCAAATATTTATACTTTCTACTCATTTATACTTAGTGTTGTGTTACATTTTATAAAGATAGTGACGGGACAGATAATACCAAGATTTCTGAGGTTTCCTCGCAAAGTAAAGCCCCGTAACTCGAAGCAGGGAGCAGATGTCAGAGGATCTGAATTCTACAAGCTATTAGAAAACCTTTGGGCCTTGTGTTCTTCCTTCCGGTCGGAGAGATTGATTGCTATACAGCAGGGATGGGAATAAATCAGTCCTTCTGTTCACACTTGCCGAGTCCGAGTCAGGTCTCCAATAAAAACATTGCAGTCCAAGTCTTGAGCCATTTGCCCTCAGGTCCAAGTCGAGTCCAAGTCATCAAATTTGTGATTCGAGTCCATGATGAGTTGTGAGTCATATAACTTGAGTCCCTACCTATGTCAGTTTTTTTACCTTTAATGCTTAAAACCTGTTGCAGCAAAAACCCACTGCAGTACATCGGACATGTTTTTTATAGGCAGAGATGGGTTGAAAAGAGAGTGTCCAGGCACAATTGTCCTCACAGTTTTTGTGTCCGCACATGCAGGGAGTGATGCATCTTTCCAACAAACTATCTCAGGAGACCTTGCATTCAGCCAATTGAAAATGCAGATGATAAAGAATTAATATAAACAGAAATTAAAAAATTTATTCTGAAGTCATAGGGTCCAAGCCTCCAGTCATTTGCCCTCAGGTCCAAGTCGAGTCCAAGTCTTTCCATCAGTTGTGTCGAGTCACAAGTCAGTGACTTGAGTCCCCAGCTCTGCTATATAGTTTGTACCACGCACACCACCTTTTGATTCATTATCGAAAGTGGCCCTGGGGATGGCACGAGGTGATCCTGCGATGTTTGTCATCAGGCTGACTTATTGGTGAATTATGAATAGCATGTTGGTAATGTCATGACAAAAGTGTTAAAATTTGCATCCTATTGCCATTCGTTGGTAAGATTATTTTATTAATAAACACATATTGGGTTTGTAATATTACCAAAATCTTGTATCATGATAACAATGCATATCGCCATAGAGCACATTTGCTGTCAACTCAATGAATAAATGGTCTGTACACAATGACCACAGAGAGGCCTATTCCTTATTAAGTTATTTACTTGATGAATAAAAAGGTATTTACTCATATTTGATGTTTCCCTTTTATTTAGAACTGTTTTTGTACAAATTTTCAATTAAGCATGTAACAAAATATAAAATATTTATGCATAAAATACAAAAATGTAAACAGAAGCACACACCATCTATCAATCTGATACCAACTGGCAGAGTTTTCCCCACTCTCCAGAGCAGAATTCCTTAAGCTGTGTGATGTTTGAAGGGTGCCTTGCATGCACTTCCGCTTCAAATCACCCCACAGCATCTCAACAGGATTCAGATCCAGCTTTGACATGACCATTCCAGAACTCACAATTTCGTTGTTGTAAGCCATTCCTTGGTAGATTTACTGGAATGTTTTGGGTCATTGTCATTGTCATTTGCATGGTCCAACCCTTCTTCAGCTTCAACTTCTGGACAGATGGTCTCACTTTGTCCTCAAGCCCCCATTGATATGATGAAGAATTCATAGTGGATTCTATGATTGTGACCTGGCCAGGTTCTGCTGCAGCAAAGCTGCCCCAAACCACAACATTTCCACCCCCCATGGTTCGCAATTGGTATGAGGTTCTTTTGCTCAAAAGCTGTCTTTGGTTTATGTCAAACACGTCCTCAGTTACTGTGTCCAAATAATTCAATTTCTGATTGTTCTGTCCAAAGCACGATGTTCCAATAGTCCTGGTCGTTGGCCAAGTGCTCTCTGGTGAACTTCAGTCTTCCCCTGATTTTTTTTTTGACAGTAGGGGTTTCCTCCTTGCACACCTCCCATGTAAATCAAACTTGTGTGTCTCTTTCTGATGGTAGATGCATGTACCTGGACATCAACTGTGGTAAGAGCTTCCTGTATGACCCGTCATGACATTTTAGGATGTTTGGAGACTTCTTTCAGCATCTTGCCGTCTGCTCTTAGGCTGAACTTGCTAGGACGGCCTGACCTGGCCATGTTTGCAGTTGTTTTAAATGTTCTCCACTTTTATTTTCTGGACAGTGGAATGGCTTATTCTAAACTCTCTTGCGATCTTTTTATATCCTTCCCAGACTCATACAGTATGCATCCACAAGCTTCTTTCTGAGGGCCTCAGAGCCCTTTGGATCTCACCATGCTGATACCACTCACTTCAATGATCAAGAGCAAACCAAGCTAAATGTCTGTGGTTTAAATAAGACAGGCTCCACCAAAAAGCTCTGTAATGATGTTCTGATCATTTTCACCTGATGTGCTGCACCTGAATCTAATTCTAGGCATTTTAAGTAATAATAAATGTGAGGGAGTCCTAACTTTTTCCTCAGTGGAAACTGGCATCTTATTTAATTAATTTTGTTAAATGAGTGACTTTGTTTCTTGTTTTTGCATATGTAATGCAATTACATCAGCTTTATCTACAGATATAATTTGAAAGAAGATTTACTGATATGTAGATATTTCTTAATAAAGAACTAAATATTTAATGAGGTGTTGCCTGACTGTATATCAGTGCTGTTATATTGTTGAACTGTGTGGCTGAGAGCATGTGCTCAGCTTAAATCAGCATTAATCATTACAGCTAGTTAATTATATAAATCTATTTTCAGTTAATACAATGGAATATATTTATGAAGCTTAATGTAAACGAAAAATAGTTTTAAATGTTCATATTATAAAATACAGCACTTTAGTGAACTTTTATATTTAACGAAATATACGTACAGTAGACACGCTTAATGCCATGTTATGCAGATTCATCATGGACTACATGATCAAGTACGTTTACTTTAATACTTTAAATATATTTACAAGCAAGCAGAAAGGTCAGTGGGGTACCTTTTTAATTTGTACTAATTTGTATTTTAATTTGTACCTTACCTTAATTAGTTCGTTTGAACACCACTCCTTCATCACTGTATTTAACATTTTTCCCTTCCTTTTTCTGGTTTACTGCTGCCCTTGTTTGAGTTAAACGTCATAAAGCAGACGGGGACGGCACTAGGTGTCGCTGCATAGCCTTCACCTCGCGAGGACATCTACGCTGCTGGAGCCGGCGGGCTGTCCGCTGCCTGTGACCCAGTACTGGATAAACGGTTACCGAAAATGGGTGGGTGGATGCTGTACTAGGACTACAATGATTATTTTAAATGAATATATAAAGAAATTTGCATTTTATAAAATTGTAATATCAAACGCATTAAGTAACTACGTGGCACTAGATAAGTGGATAACGGAACACGTGGAATATATGAAGAAACTTGTATGTGAAGAATACATAAAGTGTGTACGTGCCAGAACATACTACAATGCATGCTGTGCATGGCGGTTCCAGGGATATGGACCGACAGGTCTAATGAACGTCTTCTCTGATGTGTGCAACGCGCGAAACGGCCAGCGGTTATATTCAGGCGACCCCGCCCCCCAGCGGTTCATACTTGACTGACCCTGAACACTGATGTTACACACAGACAATGCACAATAACACGCTTCATCACATGCTGTATCTGCGGCGACTTTGAGCGCTCGCGCTAACTTTCTGTGAGGGAAAACTAGAAAATCCCCGAAAAAACGTCCCAACGTCATAATTACATTATCACTTATTAGTACTTGCCCAAAACCTGTAACTTAGCTATAACTGTCTTATAAAAAGTAGTCTATTTCTTGTTTTCATTTTATTATTATTACATAAAAAGTAGGCTATTTCTAAACCTATAAATGACTGATAGTCAGACATAGTTATTAATAAGACTGACTTGTTATATAGCACTTCTCTGAAAACAGTTCAGCATCCCATAAACAAATATAATAAAAATCTCATAAGCCTTCCATTTGTAAATCACACGCACGCATAATTTTCGTTTCTGATAAATATGTGAGTCCTTCCTCTGTCATTGATGTGTGCCAGTCTTTGAATCAGTGTTTCTGTACAATGTGGTGTTCGTTGTCCTCTTTCTGTCCATGGGCTGAGCATATGGATGAGTAAGGACTCTGGCCTGGCCCTTACTTCCAACTACTGGTCCCAGACAAGCTTAGGGGTTGATGTGGTGGAAAGTGAAGGTGGGGGACAAGTGACAGGCAGGAAAGCGTTTGGCGGAGGGGCAGCTGCACAACCGCATCAGCCAGCGATCGATTAATCAGACCGGTGGGCAGGATTATCTGCCTCAGCGCACAAGAGAGAAGAGGAGTGGGTGGTGAGACAGACGGGATGTCGTCCATCAGGGCCGTCTGCCTTGTGCTCTACCAGACGAAGCCCATGTCACATGGTATGTTACACAGGGATCATGTGATCACGGATTGCAGGATTATGGAGATCATGCTACATTCCCAGTGTCACACCAAGCGGTTGGTCTGTGCTACCGAATGCGATATTCAAACGGGGCTGTTATGCAAACTATAAGCCTGAATACACCCATCAGCCTAAAAAGCGACCAGGTCACTCTTCATTCCCCTTAGCTTGTAAAGGCATCATTAATTCTCTCGCTGCTTGTTCATTATAAGTGCAGCGTTATGAAACAGCTCACGTGTCCTGACAGAGGCAGAGTCCAAGCCGCCACCGTCCCCGACTGAAGGGGGTGGTGACAGATGTGACTGAAGATGAGCTTCTTACCCGTCTGACCTGTGTCGCCCCCTACCAGACAGACACATTCATTATTCACCGCAGAGTAAATGTATGTACATTAGCATTAATTAATGCCCCCTAGAGGGAGACGGATAAAAGATTTAGGAAGACGCTGCGGATTCCTGTCAGTGTCATCCTGATTTCACTGAAAGTTTGACTTGCGGCAAAACTTCATAATTCCTATTTAACTATTTTTTAGATCTTACTACCTAACAAAGTCTAACGGGATCTTGTTTGAAATAGATTAAGTGCCACATAAAGGAACTTCAAAATAATTAGTAGCAAAGGAATTATTAGACAACAGGCCTATCTCCAGTCTCACCAATAAGGGTCTGTAAAAATGATGGTCATTAAAATCAAGCTTTAATATAGCAATTTAAGGATTTATTAAGACTCACTTTTCACAATAAAAATTCTTTAGGTTGATAACATTAAATACTGCCTTCAGGTCAAAGGCTCATGCAATTATGCAGCATTTAATGTGTTTATACTGGGTCTTTCAGAAGCTTAAATCTAAAGGATAAAATACCAATTAGAATAGCAGATAACAAAATAGCATGTGAGGTGGAAGCAGGATGGCCCTGAAGCCAGGGAAGGTGCCGGCAATCTGTGCTAAATGTACCACACAGCCGATTCCCCAGCTGACATTAATCAGCAGCCACAGTTTAATTACATCTTAGTCAGGCATCATGTGAAGACTCCGCTCATAAATACTGACATCATATTAATTATTGAAGCTTCTGGACCTGCTTGTGACATCTGTTCGGCCCAGAGAGCGAAGATGCGTTTGTCTAACCTGACACAATCACACTCCATTGTCTGCTCTCTGGGCAATAATCGTGTTTCCAACCTTTAATCGTTCTTTAAAACATACTTAGAAGTCATTCATGTACCTTTCGCCTTTTATGAAAATATTTCAATCTGTGTACATCTGTACCTACCAGCACTACATTCTGTCTGTTTATTAATCATCTTATTTATCTTCATTTATTTAAGGACCTTTAAAGAGTCATGTGGGAGCCCATTAACATACCGCTGCTGTGGCACAGAAGTAACATAAACGAGAGTAATTCTACTACAGCCTCCAATAGGAACTTAGTCATTTAATTTAAGCATGGAGGTTAATGTGCTTTCAGTGGCGGCTTCCCCCGCTGGTCCTGCTGGCTCTGGAGTTCCTCACAGGGGGGGGAGGTCCGTTCCTTGGACATATGGTGTCTTCTCTCTTTTTATGATGCATGGCTGTGAAAACAACTGCAGTGCAAGCCTGTGTTAATTGGAATTTCATTAAGGTTTTCTCTGTGTGTGTGGGACGCACCCCAGAATGCGATGTTGGGGTGGGGGCCATAGCAGGGGGGGGACTCCACCTGCTGCCACCTGTTCACCTCTTGGAATATAAAAGCGGGAGGGCAGCAGCCAGCCAGGCTAAGCCTGACCAGTGACTGGCCGGTTAGAGCAGGAACTGGGAAGTCTGGGGGAGAATCGGAGCTGGAACTTGGGAGTCTGGGGGAGAATCGGAGCTGAAACTGGGAAGTTTGGGGGAGAATCAGAGCTGGAACTGGGGGAGATGATTTCAAGGAAGGAAATTGTTTGTCATTTTTAATTCAGTCAAGTCATACCTACTTAAAAGTTTGGACCTGGAGAATTCGTACATCTTCTGGAAGGTCCCAGAACCCACAGCTGAAAGATGAAATCTTACCAGCCCGACGACGCCAGCTGCGAGTCTGAGTCTGAGCCCAAGGGCGTGCAGGACGGCCATAGCACCACCCGCAGGAGGATCGCCGCTAATGCCCGGGAGAGAAAACGCATGCAGGGCCTCAACTCTGCCTTTGAGCAGCTCCGCAGGGTGGTACCACGCTGGGGCCAGGACAGGAAGCTCTCCAAGTACGAGACCCTGCAGATGGCACTGAGCTACATCCTGGCCCTCAGTCGCATCCTGACAGAGCCTCGGTGCCGTGGGGCCCCTCAGCTCTGGTTGGAGCAGCACATAGAGAGCCCGCAGCCACAACATGGTGCCAACTACATGGAGGACAGCTCCCCTAGAGGCGGAAGGAGTGAATGCTTCTACTCTGCTTATGCCTACCAGAATCATGACTTCTATATCAGCGGCTAGGCTGGGACGCTGACCGTGCCTTTGGGAGCAAGTGGGGGCTGCTCTTCCACTTCAGAACCGGTAAATTCTTTTGTACCAAGCGTTCTTTCATTAGTCATCTGTATCAACCTGAGTGCTTGGATTTCACCTGGTCTGTGTGAAAATCCCTACAAATACATATGTACCTGTCAACACGAAAGTCAGTTTGTTTTTTGGGAAAAGAAAATCCAGTCAAGAACTGAAAATTCACGCATGACTTCCTAATCAAATCAATACCAAAACTGGGATCAGATTTGTTTTTATTTTTCTTTAAATTTGTAAAATATAGATTTTACCAGTAGCCTTCCTTTTCCTAGTTGACTTATAAATGTGTAATATCACTATTTCATTTATAAAAGTGTGTTTTCAGGGAAAACTCTCACTGTGTTTATTTTTGTATTGTACTGCTGAAAATAAAGTCTTTAGCCTTTTGAAATAAACAAAATCTACAGCATGACTTTGCTAATAATGTCACCCAGACACCGCGTTTCTTACATTTTTGAGCTCCCACAAAAGACACTTGAAAGGTAATAAGCTCCCTGTTATAAGCTGTAAGACTGCAAACTCACAGCTCTGTGATGAAACCTTTATCTTCACAGCAGCATGCAAAGGTGTGAAGGCAGAATCTGCATTTGATATTATACTGGCTGCACCTTCATTCACAGAAGGGATATTTGTATTTTTTTTATTAATATGTTATAATGTTTTATCCATGAGCCTCTGGCACATTGAAAGAGAAATGCAATTTATATTAAACCTGAATAAAAAAACTGAAATACATTAGAATCATACAGGTCATGTTGAAGAACGTATCCTAATGATGAAAGTAGACTGAATCAAAATCTCCAACGATGCATTACTATCTAGGTAACAAAAGTGAAAATTAACTGTAAAATCACCAGTTTGTGATTGAGTTGTTTGGAAAATGAATGAGCTGATTGAGTCAGAAAGCCTTTAAAAGAGATTATTTAAATAAAGAAAAACACACAAAGTACAGAAGTACATGTATACAAACACAAGTATATTGTGATATGCTGTAACATGTGAAAATAACATTTGAATTTGTTTGAATAAATATAATAACTTTATTCACAGTAAAAGTGTTCGGTTTGGTGCAACTTTACAATTAAATATTTGCATAAATCCAGCTGCTGTCATCATAATGCATCACGAAATGTGTGTATATTTAAAAAGAGTTATAAGAGTTATAATCCGCCATCTAATTGTTGTCTTGTTTATGTTTTATATTTAAATCAATGTGCGAAAATATAGTTACAAAACTGCAGGATATCAGACCATAGACACAAGACTTTGAAAGCACTGTGAAAAACTGTGATAAACAGTCCAAGTAAAAACTTTAAGTAGAACATTTGGGATAGGATTCATATCTACACACAGGAAAGAGCAACAAGAGAGCACACCTGAAACTCAGCGAGAAAGACCTACTGTGCGCATACGCGCCCTGCCCACTACCCAGGTCAGAGCTGGAACTAGAGGCAAAAACAGACAACAGAAAACCATTTCAGAAGTATTTCATACAAGAGTGAAAGCCATCAGTGAATTACAATCATCTCATTGCTGTATTGGCAATCACTGGATCAATGTTTCACAGCCTGCACACACCCGTAATCAGGTGTCTAAATGAGTAGGTGCTAATGTCTGTGCTTTCCCCAGATTGGCTTCTCAGCAGAATCGTACCTGTGGTGGCGATTAGTCAGTATTCTGAGTATAACTGAGTCAACATTCTGAGTATAACTGAATCAATATTCTAAGTGAGTCAGTATTCTAAGTATAATTGAGTCAATATTCTAAGTGTAACTGAGTCAGTATTCTATGTAAAACTGGGTCAGTATTCTAAGTATAATTGACTCAATCTTTTAATATCTTAATATGGTAACACCTACACCTGATTTTTAAACCACTCCGTAAGTAAAATGGATATAATGATGTTTGCAGCATTTTGAGTGGCAAGCTTAGTCTCACAGATAAGATTAATATAGCTAGAGTTTTGTGTACTTTGCTTGCTTTAATCAGTAACTGTTAGGGCACATTTCTAGCGTTAACTAGACAAAACAAAAATCTTGTAAAGAGCTTAGCTGTAAAAGCAAGATAAAAACATTATAGCCACAAAATCAGAGCAAGTGGACAGAGAATGAACAGGAAACCATTTCACTCGTTGAACCCTGGGCCTGATTTATCAAGAGTGAAATGTGTGCCATTTGATGCGTAAGAGCTCAAAGGCAATAATCTAAAGCCCTTTTTGATGTAGGTAAAGATTTCATTTGATCTGAAAAATCTGCCCCACTGTGACCATTAAATGCTTCTTCAGTCAGAAAGGACAGAGGTACAGATTCAGCTCAGCTACTGATGAGTAATAACTCAGGCTCCCAGGGTAGGAGAGGGGGGAAAAAACAACAACAAAATATTTAACACACAGCCCTTCTGGCGATGACGCTGCATAAGCTTTTACTAAGATGTAGGCCAGGATGGGGGGGAGGGAGATTGGATTGAGGGGGGGTCACAGAAGCTGCAGATTCCAGGGACCTCCTGCTGCCTGGCCTCTACAGTTCCTCACTTTCCAGGGCCGATTCCACGGGCGAGCTGGAGAACAGGATGGGACTGTTGTCTGCATTGGGGAAGGCGGACATGACGTCAAGGCCCTGGCCAACCAGGGCAGCGTAGCGACTATTCGGGGGCCGGGCTTTCCTCATGGGAGGCGGGATCTGCTGGTGCCACTGGGCTGCAGATGGGAGACAGGGACACAGAGGGAAATGGAGGGCGTCAGCACTGGGGGGACGGGGGGACGGGGGGTCCAGGAGACGTTAGAGAAGCAGGGGGAGGGGATGAGAGGTCAGGGCAGCCTGACAAGACAAAGCCTTTAGGACGAGCTGTGGCCAAAGCCAGGGCTGCAGTTATGGAGCTGAAGAAGAGGCTGAGACAGTGAGATTAGAGTCCTTCCCGCACCCGGCATCCCTGCGGAAAGGTCCGGAAGGTGTTAGCCGCCCATCATTGAGAGGGCTGTTAAGACAGTGTCGCTGCTGGGTCGTGGGCATGCATGCGTGTGTACGTCTGTGTCTGCCTGTGTACAGGCAGCTTCCTTTGCCATGCAAGGGAGGTACAGTGATTTTACAGAAGGGTGGGGGGGGGCAGAAAGGGGCCTGAAGGTGTTTAATATGGTAAGGGTCTGGGGGGGCACTTTACTACCAGGAAACATGAAGTATGAAGAGTCCTCACTTAGTATCCTAGTAGCAGACCAGGGAAACATCACACTCCACACAGCAAAAGAGGGAAAGAAGACGAGCTTCCGGCTGGAGGGCGGCCTACGCTTAAGACTTGATTTCAATAATCTTAGAGCTTGATTGAATATTTCGAATAACTGCAAGAGTGAAAATAAATTGTGTTGAAAACAGCAAATGCATGAGGAGCAGGTTTTGACTTACGATGCTCCTTGCGAAATGCAGTATTTTAGTGCCGCTACAGGTTTCGATAAAAACACTGCACCGATGTGTCGCAATATCCGCTTCCATTACCACTGTTCAATTTAAGCCACACGGCTAGGTGGTTGTCATGACGATGTTTATGATTGATGGAGGTCCCAGAAGATGCTTAGGAACGAGGCGGAGAGACTCGCTAGGGACCATTACCGTTAGAGGAATTTCGGGAACATTTTAAGTGTCAGAACAGCAATAGAGCCAGCGGCCTTTATCATTTTCAACACAATTTGTTTTTCAGTGCATGTAAAAAACATACTTGGAGATCCTGATATTGAAGTTATTTTTGGTTACGTCTATGTTATATAATCACACAGCTCCAGTGACTGAATGTAACAATTTTTAATCTTGAATCATTACTCCTATCTCCCAACACTGGGAGTACATTTGCAAAGACATTAAATGATGAATGCTGCTGCTGGAATGCACACTATCCTCTCTGCATCTGATATCTTACCATATATGTCTAGCCTGGCAGTGCACGAGCCTATCCCTGCTTCATTTTTAGCTGATACCGTGTACCAACCAGCATCCTCTTTCCTGGTTGGCTGAATCAGCAGGCAAACATATCCTGTGGCATCCTGGTGCATGCTGGGATCAAAAGATAAACGTCTTCAATTAGAATTTGTATATAAGCAATGTTCTCAAAAATGTGTGGAAAAAATTTTTACAGAAAAACTAAAAAAGAAAGAATAGACAAAAGTTGAAGTAAATAAATGACCAAGATGGCGCAAGCTGGAAAGAGAGGCCTGAGATAAGACCTATAAGTCTATAGCTGTGTCACTGAAGTCGTCTGAGAAAATGCCTGTTAAAATCCTGTCAGAGGCAGTGAAGAATGTAACAGGATCACAATGGAGGATGAAAGTCTCACAAAGTCAGTGCGTCGATGCAGTGCCAGTGAAGGATGCAACAGGATCACACTGGATGATCACATAGTCAGTGCCTCGATGCACTGCTAGCAACAATGACAGATTAGAAACCAAAAAAACCCCTCATACATTATACCTGTGTTTAAGGGACCAGTATCTACCACATCCAAGTGGACAGACTGATAAAAAGTTCTGGAAACCAAATCCACCACTTTAAAGTCTCATAGAGAGTCAAGGTAACACTGGACAAAGTGATTCGCCATGTTTTTACAGTTTCTCAGTGTGTATCTGAAGTTAACTTGCAGGGTTTATAGTCAGGGATACACATGACTGGTACACAAGTGTGCATTCGCCAAATAAAGCGACACAATCTGCAAATGCTTGTCATAATTACCATGCATTTTAACCTTTAGGCTATACCATGAGTGCAGTATGCATTAGCATATAAAGGTTATAATGCACTGTAATTTCAACTTATTTTACTTTTAAAATACGCATGCATTTCCACCATTACGATAAGACGCTGCCCCGTGTAGAGCTTTAAACGCCGAATGTGTACTCTTGTGTCAGCTTTGGTTTTGTGCATCCCAAGTTATGGAGTTAAAACCTAAAGTGAACAGACTGATGCTGGTCCCTCTAAGCGGCCGATCTGCAGTTTCCCAGCACAGGGAGACGAGAGCCCAGAGGTCGCTGTGCATCTGCTACAAAAAAGCAACAGAGTGAGACGACTGTGACAAACGAAGAACAAACATGTTTTGGAATCATATGAAGCCCTTTTCCGGTTTACACTTCAGCCAAGGCGATTCTCAGCCAAGGCTGCACCTTCAGCAGGCCTCCTGTTCGCACAGCATTATGCTGGAAATGTAGCTCTGCCTTAAAAACAGGCTGAAGCCACATTTGTTATGTGGCAGCAGGTTGCTGTCTTTGCTGCAGCCAAATCCTCTTTGTGCTCTGAAAATGGTTATTCTGTCCTGAAAAATCAGAAATAGTAGCAAACAGACAGTAAACACCAGCCGACGTGCGTCTCCCCTAACCTCCTGTAGGAGCAGCTCTCACCTCATCCTCTCCCTGTTAGGGGGGATGCTTTCATTATCCTTCTTCCAGTAAATGATGGGCGGGGGCATCCCTGCCACCCTGCACTCCAGTCTGACTGGCATCCCCTCAGCGATGCCGATGTTCTGGAACCTCTCCAAGAACATGGGGACCTTCCTCACTTCCTTCTCTAAAATAAGATCACACAAACCTCCTTATATCTTTGAATTATTGTTACATTTTGCATCAGTCATGGTGTCCTTCATCCATCAAATTCTACACATGACACTATATTCCAGTGTTTCCCAGCCCAGTCCATGGGACCCCCAGACAGTCCACATTTTTGCTCCCTCCCAGCTCCCAGCGCACCTGAACTGAATAATCAAACAATCAAGAACACTGAATACCTGGTACCAGTGTGCTTTGAGCTGGGAGGGCACAAAAACTGACTGGGGGTCCCTGGATTGGGTTGGGGAACACTGTAGTATTCTACTAAAATGCCCTCAGATTTGAAAAGTCTTACCCATAACGGTTAATTCCAGAGAGAAGGAATTCTGTCCTGCCTTGTTGGTGGCAATGCACGTGAAGGTGCCGGCGTCGCCCTTTGTCAGCGGGTCGATAAGCAGTGAGTGGACCCCATTCTCCCGCACTAGCATCCTGTGCCTCAGATCTGGCACCATCGGTCGCCCGTTGCGAAGCCACATCAGCTCTGGGTTTGGTAACCCACTCACCTGAGCAGAAGTCATGACCGTCAACACAAACCTCCACGAGCAGCCAGATGAGTCCTCTTTCATTTCTATAAAGCCTATCAAGATAAAGTCCTTGAAGGAAGCTGGGTTCCTATCCTAAATGATGTGTGGAGTGAGCTCTCCTGGCTCTTCCAAGATAACTTCTGCAAGATGTTCTATTTAGAGGAGCAGCATATCTAAGACTAAGAGGCATCTTCAGCGATGGAAACAATATGAAGACAACCTTCCCATGAGGACGTATCTAAAATACCTTGCAATCCAGCCTGCAGAGCTTCCCTTCGTGAGCCACCAGGTCTCCAGGGACTTGCAGGAAGTGAGGCTGAAAAAACCTCTCTTGAATGGGCTCACCTTCCTCGACATCTTGTGATCGGGGATGAACTCTACAAAGACGCCACGGGAATAAGGTACAGCAGTGGTTCTCAAACTTTTTGGATCGGGTTCCACTCTGGATCGAACCAAAGTAGCCAAGTACCACGTGAGTGAAAAAAGATCACAGTGACCTGAATCACAGTAACAAATGACTGAGTGTCACTGCTGGTGCCTGTACCACAGTCTGAGCATCATTGAGGTAGAGGATTTGTGACATAAATTCTGTTTTACTACTAAAGTATTCGAAAGTTGGTCAGCTTTTAATTTACAAACCAGACAAAGAATGTGCTTCTCCATTTCATACCTCTGAGTATGAATCATCGGTGTGAGTCGACGCCGGACTGGACCGGTCTGAACAATCAGGTGACCAGAACAGCTGCTCCTCCCCTGTGGAATAGAAAAGAGCCCCAAAGAACTGATAAAACACAAAAACCCACCCAAGCTGCCCATTCCTGTAAGAAAGTGTCAAATACCTGGGGATTAGCAGCCATAACTGTGTAGTTGCCATCATCATCACTGGTGACAGCCTCAATTTGCAAGGAACAGGTGCCACCGCCCTCTCTCACTCTCTTATAGTGTTCATTTTTCTTTAATATCTGTTTTCCATCCTTAAACCAATAGACCTGAAGAAGGTTTTCATTCGTGAGTTTCGCCAAGGCAGGCAGAACAACAATAATTTGTCCCTATTGGGCAGGACACAGCACGTCACCTTCGGAATGGGGATTCCCACGACTTTGCAGGTGAACGCCACCGGGACACCCTCCATGGCCCGGAAGTTCTTCAGCTTCTTGTCGAATATGGGGGCAATGCACTTGCCTGTGGGGATTTCGTCGTGATGGACCTCGTCGTCAGACTCTTCGACTGGCGTTCGCTCTAGCCGGAACTCGATCTCACTCATGAGCCTCTGCTCAAAGTTGGATACCTTGTACTCCTGTGAAAGACACAACCTCTTAACTCATATGAAAGCTGTAGCAAAATATATTCATGACATAGACTATCGATATTATCCAAATATTGTACACGAATTAGGAAAATAAGGCAAACTGTAGTTATTCTGTGTTCTTAGCTGTGCTCCAAACTATCTGTACAATTTCAGTATGGTGCCATTCGGACTTCGAAGTGCTCCAACAACCCACCCATGCATTACAGAGGCCTTGGCTGAACACTGATTTTGTTTGTACTGCTCATTTGTTTGCACTTTCTGATTGATCATTTTGCACACTGTACATCTGCAGTTTAGCCTGCATCTTGTCACATTTCCTCACACAGTCACTCATACTGCACTTCCTGTCTGCACCTTACGGCACAGGCTACCTCGTGTATGTTTTGCACAGAACCATAATGTACAATTACATTCATAATTCACCTATAATCTATTCATAATGTATGGTTTTCTATTCGTATTTGTATTTCATTGGTTCTGTACCTGTACTCAGCACAATGTCAATAAAGTTGAATCTAATCTAATCTAATCTAATCTAATCACACTTCTATGCAAACCAGGAGCAATTCAGAAACACCAATTAACCTGGGTGACGTGTTCTTGGTCCCTGGATGAACACTAAGAAAAACATGCTCCAGAAAGGACGAGACCCAGAAAGTGCGTGGAGCATTGGTACGACAGCTCTACACACTCCCCCACTGTCTCGACGGGGGTCAGAACCCAACAATGCCTGTCAACTTTAAAGGGAGAGCTCGTGTGTAGGAAAGGGAATGAGAATTCAAGGCGGATCATGCCAAACAGGCCCTTTGGATTCCTCAGTCCCAAGACCACAGCACCACAGGTTCAGACAAGAATAGGCGTAAACATGGTGCGTTTCAGGAACAGAAGAGAGTGGTGTTTCCACTGGAAGACAGTGCCCAGTGCACTGGGGGAAACTATAGACAAAGCATATGCAAGGAGCAGATTTATTGACTGGCTTCACCCGCGCATTCTTAACCCTTAACTCACCTGAAACAGCACGATGATGCAAGTCAAACCATCGGGTTTGAAAACACTGGGAAGCCATTACCTGATTTTGCGTTATCCACACAAGCAAGTGATAATGCTCCAGTGCTAAATTCTAGGTATCTGCATTTTAGAACAATAATGACAATACAGTTTTGCTGTGTGACAACCCACAAACCAGAGGAACACAACAAATATATGATGCAGGTAGCAGGAATGTGATTGCATCCTAGCACTCTGCTGGCCCCTGGTGTTCACAGCTGTTCATGCATTCACTGGGCTCTTAAGAAGGGAGAACATGATGATGATGATGATGATGATGTTGTGAAATCAGGAACAAACAGTATGGTGGGGCCCCCTCTCAGTTTGAGAACAATCATTCATTAAGTAATTTGTAGTTGTTTCACACAAAATATACAAAGAATCACATCTCTCTGATATTAGACAAAGCATAATATCCTATATTATAGACATCTCTTAAATAATAGGTTATACCTGATATTTCTAGCTCAAAGTCAGGCTGAAATGTATTATTTTTTCAAGGCATAAGGATTGTGATGTTAGTTTGTATTCAGTCTTGGTGAACTCCATTTAACCTTCAGGAATCTGGTGGCTCTGATCTCCTGTACAATGAGTAACATCTTGTAAACACTGTTTTTCAAATCCATGCTTTACCACAATCATCGTAATCACAATGCAGCACGGAGTCCTTTCGTTTCTGTGCATTTCTTAACCTTTTTGTCTGACATGCTGTCGAAACACTTGGTTAATGTCCCAATGGCAAACATCTCCAGTGCTGACCGACCGCCAGCCTACATTCTCACGTGCAGAGTATCTATTATTATCATACACAAATTATCATCATCATACAGCCTAGCTACGTTTAGTAACGTTAATACTCAGGTCAGTGTTTGATTCCATACTGCCATCAAAACCACTCTGCCGTTTCTGAACCAGGAAAAGCTGTCGGTGTGACGGTACAGCTCTCGTGTAACTCTGCCATCCCTGGGCTTTGAACTGGCGACCTTCCGATCACAAGTCCTACCCCACTGCTTCACTCAACTTCCAGCTTTATAGTTCTGAAGTTCGGGGCAGCACACAGTTAACAACAGGAAGTCTCCCCAACAGGAAGTCTCCACAACAGGAAGTCCCTCCAACAGGAAGTCTCCCCAACAGGAAGTCACTTCAACAGGAAGTCTCCCCAACAGGAAGTCCCTCCAACAGGAAGTCTCCCCAACAGGAAGTCACTTCAACAGGAAGTCTCCCCAACAGGAAGTCTCCCCAACAGGAAGTCCCTCCAACAGGAAGTCTCTTCAACAGGAAGTCTCCCCAACAGGAAGTCTCCCCAACAGGAAATCCCTGCACCTAATAACATCAGAGCAGACCTGTGTACTCAGTCAGTCCAGAGGCTACCACCAGGCCTGAGAGAGCCTTGGATCACTGTGCATTTCCTGCTTAGAGTGAGGTGTGCGCGTGCATGTGAGCGAGATTTCAACCATGTGAATCCATGCAGGATATATATAAAGTCAGTGACGCATTGAAGCTGAAGCATTTTAAGCATCTCCTGAGTGGTGAAAATACACGCTGTGCCTATTGTGAGGTGAGCAAGGCCATCGCTGTCGGGGGAACATTCCGGTACCTCGTCATAGTTAATGACAGCTGCAGGATTGTTTGGTCCAAGCAGTCTGGCTTTCCCTTCATAAGTCAGCCTCTATGAGGGGATATGATGGGATGGGCAATGAACAGCAAGGCACACACAGGCATGTACACAGACGGCCACAGGAGGGCACCAATACGCACACAGGCACATACATAGAAGGCCACACTAGGGCGCTGATACACACAGGCATATACATAGAGAGTCACAGGAGGCGTAGAAACACAGACACTCACACACAAACACACACACACACACACACACAAAGGTATGCACACAGACAGGCATAAACACAGACGGCCACGCAAGGCATGGAAACACACACAAACACACATAGACACCCTCACACTCATTCTTGCTCCCCATGATGACAGACACACACACACACACACACACACACACACACACACTGATGAATCTGAACACACAGCCCACACCATAAAAAGGCAGCACACTGTCCATAAAAACATACAAAAAACATACAATATACAACAACTGGATATGAATATGATAAATATGCGTATGGATATGGTCAGTAAAAAAATGTAAAGGGCAAGATGATGGAAATTTCACAGAAGTATAAAGTAAGAAAGAACCAGCCTTTTTGGTTAAAGGCATTTTCTGGGAATGTCTATTAAGATTTCTTTAAATAACACACATTTAGGCATTTAGGCACATGCATATATACACAAAAGAGAGCTATCAGTTATATAAACGCCCTTGCCTCAAACACACACATTCTCCTGATATGTAGGTCTGTTACTCTGAGTTCATCTGCGAGCCACATTCCGCACATCTGCTGATACTCAGCACAAAGAGAGCGAGGCTGGTGCAGCATCTGTATGCCGGCGCACGGGGACGAAGAGCAAACGCCACGTCCCCACGTAGCAACACTGTTTTCGTTGCCATGGCAACCGCTCCTTCTACGAATGCGCCCGTGCAAAGCACACGAGGAAAGTGTGCTGTCCAGCAGGGGGAGCTGAGCATGAGCCTGTAGGGCCCCAGGGTTTGTGGGACTCCAAGCTCATGCCGTGACATCCATCAGAGCACCTCTCTGTTCACCAGCAGCCTTTCAGAGCAGTAGAAAGCCCAGAACACCAAGCCACAGCCTGAGGCCATGAAGTACGCCTGTCTACTGTTTTCTACAGTGAACGAAGGACTTATGGGTAATTTCTTACAACTGGTTGCCTTGGTAGCCAATCAGAGACAGAAGTGTAAAAGAGGGGGGTGGGACAAGTTCTGTGCACCAGGGAAAAACTACCACCACACCAGTATCTGCACACGTGACCTTAGTTTTCCGGTAATAAATGAAGGAACATGTTAAGAATCCACTGCAAAAAGGACCGTCACAATCCAGAGGTATCCAGGTTCCCTCAGGAAGGTCTCACACATGTATATTCATCCACTCATGTCACAGGTAGCGGGAGTGTCGGGGTGTGTACTAGCGCATTCACGGCCCATACCTGCTGCCCGTTTCGACCATGCTGCTCCCGCAGTCGCAGCTTCCTCTCCAGGTCGTTCAGCACAGATTCTTTGCCGTCACGGATGTCGTCATCTGACACAGAGTGAGGTGGTCTGGACAGCTTCCGCACCAGGCCCTGTGGTGACCTGAGGACAGGAAGGGGGACAGGTGAGGGGACACAGCAGTGTCCAGACAGCAGCTGGGTCAGCAGGAGCCCGGACACTCGGGGGGGACTTGCCTGAGGGAAAATGAGACAATCGATCCGCTGTCACCACCCGCCACTCAGACACACCCCCCATGCAAATTTAATCAACAGCTCAAATTTTACTCAGGGTCCCAAAAAATAAGTGGGGGGGGGGGCATTTGCAGTGATGGGCACAGCTAACCGTTTCTGCTTCGATAACCGCTAATCCGCTAACTCCAAAGTTTAATTCGATATCTCACTAAAACATTTAATGGAAGCTAATTATAACCACTAACCACTAACTTTTATTATATGAATTAAGCTTGGTTTGGTTTTAGGCTCTGAAACCCTTAATAATGGTATATTTAGGACTTACCCAATTGTATTCTGTGGAGTTTCCAGAATAAATCTGCATTGATATTTTGTTTCTATGATATTCTGTTTGGGAGATGCAAGCATTTTTGTCGGAGAAGCCCTATTTCACAACTGGCCCATGCTGATATTTTGCCCTCAGTGAGGCCGCTTGGGGACTACAAACATGGCAGCGCTTACCTGGAACAAGGAAGGAGGGTCTCAGCTTTTTATTGGTCTATCGCTCTGTCAATCAGAACCCAAAAATACAACCAGAGGCCTGAATCATGAAGGAGGATTTCTTGTTTAGCTGGATATCTTTATGGCAGTCTGGGCTAAATGTAAATGAACAAAGATATAGTCCATTTAAACTAGGGCACCTTAAATCCAACAAGCAAAGCTAAGCAAGAAATAAAAGTTTGTGATACAGGTCCCTCTTTTCCACTTAGTTCAGGGTACCCCAATTTAAATAGACTTTATCTTCGTGCACTAACATTTAGCCCAGACTACTTTAAATACAAGTTATTGACCAATCACATCTTTTGATTACACAGAGTGAGCCAATAGCGTGCCAGAAAGACTGTTGCAGACACACCCACAACAGACAGGAACAAATATGTATGATTTTAGGGTTTACAAATGTTTTTGATTGTTAAACTTCATTCACGTCATCTTTGAAAAAATGTTACCGGATTTACATTTAAATTTAGTGGAAGTTAATTGGTCTGCTGACGGTTTTCAAAGTTAGTGGAAACACTAATACCAATAAAATCAGCTTCGCTAATTAGCAGTTAGTGGAATAGTGGACTGTGCCCACCACTGCCCATTTGGTAAAATTTTTCAGGGTCCCAGCCATGTGCTTGTGTGGCCCTGGTCACCTGACACGCCAGGACCTTTCTAGATTCTTCCAGTGAGATCAGAAACAAGCCTGATTAGTTCAGAAATAACCAATCAGATTGTAGAGGAAGCAACTATGGGAGGCGGGACCAACCAATCAGAGGGAACAATAGGGGAACAATAACCCACTTACAGGACAGGGGCGCTCTTGGGTAGCCCCATCTCGTTGGTGGGGGGAGACGTGGGCAGCGAGGGCAGCACAGAGCTGAGGAAGGCCACGGGGTCCTGGATGGGGCTGGGACTGGAGCAGCTTGAGGTAGGTGAGGACACCTGGGGGGGAGACTGGGCACGTACGGCAGGGGCGGGGGGCTTGTGGACGGGTGAGGACACCTGGGGGGGAGATTGGGCACGTATGGCTGGGGCAGGGGGCTTGAGGACAGGTGAGGACAGGAACGTTGGTGGGCTGGATGGGGACTGCAGGACCCGGGTGGGAAACTGCCTTGGGAACATTGCATGCTGATTGGATGTCGGGGAGAGGGGTGGGAGCCCAGAATCCACAGCCAGTTTCTGCTGGATCTGTGTAGCCAGGGCATTGAGCATGGGGACAGGGGACTCAGTGGTGGACAGACTCTGGGACGGGGACTGCGTCTGGGCGGCAATGAACTCCTTGGGCCTGGTGTAGCTGAAGCCTTGTGCCATGTTTGCTGCACTGATGGGGGCTCCGGGGGCCACAGGTGCCTGGGTGATGGGAAGGTTCACGGGGCCGTGCTGAGGCTCATGGTGGGAGGGGGGAGAAGAGGGTGTGGGACCAGGGATGCTTGGTGGGGCGGAGTCCTGCTTTTGCTCGAGGAGAACCTGGTTATGGAGGATCTGAAGCTGGGCAGGGTCCCTGCAGAGACAGGTAGTAAACAGTGAGCCGAACAGGGGTCAAGGGTCACAGCCCAGGGCGCTCATAGTCCCAAAGTGGTTATGGTCAAACTGGGACCAGAGAGCCACAGACATCATCAAATACATCGTCACATGAAGCCATAGCCAAAATGGGAGCTGAGAGACACAGACACCATCAAATCCAGTCACGGTCAAAATGACCCCCAGAGTCACAGACACCATCAAAAGCAGTCACAGTCAAAATGATCACCAGAGTCAGAGACCACAGAGTCAAAGACACCATCAACTACAGTCACGGTCAAAATGACCCCCAGAGTCACAGACACCATCAAAAGCAGTCACGGTCAAAATGATCACCAGAGTCAGAGACCACAGAGTCACAGACACCATCAACTACAGTCACGGTCAAAATGACCCCCAG
>JAODLD010000069.1:2077385-2111066 GCA_026781065.1 Mormyrops boulengeri | reverse complement strand
GAGCTACCAGTGGTGGAAGAACATTGTTTGGTAACGGCCAGGAGGCAACCGTGTAAAACTGTGAATAAAAGTAAATGCCTCATTGTGCCTCAGTGTCACTGCTCTGCATTGTTGCTCCATTCCTGTGCAATTCTGGAGCTCAGATACGCCGCACCTCCCACTGAGCATCACCTTCTATGTAGATCTCCGCCGACGTGGAGTCGGTGCCGTAGAAGTTGGAGGCGAAGCAGGAGTAGCGGCCGGTGTCCTCCTCAAAGGCCTCCGTGATGATGAGGGAGTGCAGCTCTCCGTCACTTGAGATCTGGATGTCTGGGCTGCTCTCGAGCTCCTTGCCCTCGCAGAACCACCTGCAGGTGAAAGTTACACGTTACAGACCAATGCCAGAGCCATCTTTAGCTAATGATGTGTTGTGAATCAGTGAGTGACAGGAGAGGGGCCAGTCTGCTTTCAGCTGGGGTCGATGCCCCTGTGACCCCGCACTCATACACAACCCTGAAAGCGAGCCGGCATCCACACTAGCATTTAGCATCTACCAGAGCAGCACTCCCAATGTCCGCTCACTCTATATAACCCGTATGGCCGTGCGTATGCATGCACACAGCTATGAGTACTGCTTATTACTGTAAATATTTTTATTGTTCATATGTTGGATGTATAATCAATTGAACAAAGAGCAGATGCCATTTTCCGGCTTTATATTTGACCATATCTTAACCTACCATCACCAACTGCACGTTGGCCCCTCAGAAACCACGTGGGATGCGATGCATGAATACTTGTGCAAGTGGATCCATACAGGTTGAGATGTGGAATCTGGAATGCTGACTGTCCTCGGCCCATGGTCAGGGACAGCGTTCACAGGTCACGTCTGACAAACACCTAATACACAGTCACGGTATTATGCAGTCGGGGTCACGCCGAGGTGGAGGGCGAACACGAGCGACGCGTCCATAGTAGGAGGCGAACATCCGCGGTTTGGAGTCACCTGTTAGCCTGACCTTTGACCTTTGGGGGGGGGAGGGGGGGGATTAGGCACTGAAGTTCCTCAGAAACTCCACATTTGGACCCTGAGAGTAACTGAGAGCCCCAGGCTTCCGTAAGACAGACCTCTGGCGGTGTGCTTATACCAGGAGACACACAAAGGCTTTTTATAGGGTTTCAATTCAAAACTACACATTATGACAGCAAAACCAACCAAAGTACTGGCAGGAATCAGGGTGTATTTTTATTAAGTGATTAAACAGGTTTCAGGTGCGATATTTGCCCACTTGGCTTTAAGAAATGTGAGGTACTGCACCTGTGCTGCCGTGTAGGCCTGAATGTTAACACCTAAGAGACAAGTAGGCCACGCCTCTCCCAGCATGCTCCAGGCTCGGTGCCTTCCCAGCATGTCCCAGGCTCGGTGCCCTCTACACTTGACTTTAAGAATGGGCCATTTCCACTGATCAGCTAATGTAGGGGGCTGTAGTGATGAGAGATCAGCACAGACCTTTGGAGGAGATCACTGTCCTTTTCTTTTAAACACTCAACCTGGATGAAGACTGCCTTAACACAGCCCCCAACCCCCCCCCCCCCCAGCGAATGCGGCAGGTAGCTGATGAAGCTCCTACTGCAAGAACATTCCCGCACCCACTGTATGGTCATGTCGTCACAAACCAGTATAAACCTTACACCTATCACTGAATGGCTTGTCCAGCATAATACAAGCATACTGAAGGTTACAAAATTCACAGGAGCATCAGAAAATTTCCATCTTCACAGCAGACCAGACGTGTCTTCATCTGGTCTTAATACAAATCCTGGAGTTGGAGGCATGTTTCAAAGTCATGCGCCAAATGGCAGACGTGCTGGTATAAGAGCCCTGCAGCAGAGAGTGTCCTGTAGGCCAAAATGAGGGCTTTGCTTGTGTCTCGGTTGTTTATACGAGACTCTAAGCTGAAGGAGATCCCTGGGATATTATGGCGAGGTGTCATGCGGTGTCGAGTTACATTTCTCATGAGTAAGGGTCTAATTTGAAGTGCTGAGCTGGCCGAGCAGGGCAGCGCTGTTACCGCGGCACCAGCATCTGTCAGTGTTTGTTGGAAACTCTGCTTGGCTTGTTAAAATAACCCAACAAAGCCATCAATGGCTGATTATTAAACTGAATTCCACGGGTAACCAAAGCTCACCCAGACACAGGAGTTTCAGCTAATGCCCCCTCTCCTGTAATCAGTAAGACCAATCGGCAGCTTTAAAATATATATTAAAGTGCCCTTAAATCTCTTAAAGTGAAAGTAAAGTTTATGGTATTACTTGGTATTGTAAATATCTTGCTACCTGCTCAACCCTGAGTGAACGCTTGTTTAACTACTAAGTTGTTCTCCAAAAAAAAAAATTTCTGTGTGAGTTTCATAATGTGTATAATTTTCATTTGTACATTGTCTTGAAATTTTCTTGTATGTTATATGTTATACCAGGGCAGAGTCACTTGACCAGTAAAGATCTTTCTGATTCTGATTTAATGTTTTTTTTTCCCAGAGCAGACAGTGACCCAAATGTCTCATCAGCACATTGTGACAATGTCGCCTGGCAGGCGTCCTGCCCAGGGCTCACTTTGGGCTCTCGGTAACGTGACAGATTCTTCCGCACAATCATTTAGGATCAAAACAGCCTTAATCCCACATCCAAGAGCATCTTCTGCACATAAAACAGCCTGTACGTATTTCAGCATGAGGCTGACAGAACTTTAAGTAAAATCAGCATTAAAATAAATCGAGTCGACTTACCTGACCCTACAAAATCTGTAAGAGAGGCTGATCTTGCTGAAATCTGTCTGAGTGCAGAAAAATCTTCTGAGGTGAATCTTTGCTGAGGCTGCCAGAGGTGTAGGTCCTGCTTACGGGGCCGGCTACTGGGTCCAGCTCACCGAAGTGGCCTGCATTGTTGGGTGGGGGCTGGGGGGCCACTCAGTCGTCCATCTCTCAGTGTGACCTTTGCGGCTCACTACTGTGCCTGTCTGTTAAGTGCACCGACGTAAGCGGGCGGCTCTCGCATACCTCAGCTCACAATCAGCCTTCTCCGTTTTAGCGCTGATTTCAGAAATCAGGGCCACGGGCCCAGATGGGAAGCGTCCAGCGATGGCCAGAGGCAGTTTTCCACAGGCAAGGCCTGACATCAGAAAGATCTGATGTTCCTGACATAACACTCTGAAAGCCAGCTTTGCCTGTTACACACACACTCACACACAGCTGCAGCTGTCCCTGCGTATCGCCTGTCAGCTGCCTCATTCCTAAGCCACCCCCCCCCCCCCCCTCATTTTGGTGCTTGGTACGACCCACCTACAGCCTCATCTCAGTACCCCGATGCTGTAACTTCTTTCTGCGCTGATATTTTTCATAAAAATACTAACAAATTCCATGAAGCGACCACTCAGTGATTCGCATACAAACCACATTCTATGACGATGAGCATTTACAAGCTTTAACTTCACATCAGTTTGACCCTGCACAGAAAGTCTGTGCAAAATCAAAACATGTTGGTGGACATTTTAGCGTGAAGAGAGCACCAAGCTCTGCTGTGATGGTCAGCTGGATTCCTAAATGATACATTGTAACAGCAATATATATTTTTTATTCTCTAAATGAATCGTCTCCTATTTACATCATATTATAAACTCATGCCAAAGTTTGCCAAAAGTTGGCTGCATTTCTAAACTGAAACAAAGGCACTGTACGTGACAAACCAAAAGTAAGATAATTGCTCCCACAGTATAGCGGCTGCTCGGTCAGCTATACACCCAGCAAAAATGATCCTTAATTTAATGACGCACCCTAATACAAAAGCGCCTGGGGGATTCGAAAAACAGGTGAGATGTTCCCAGGAAGAACACAAGAGGTTCTGATGTCCCACTGCACAGCAAGACCGGAAACATAACGGGTGTGTGCTGCCTTGGTAACGTCAATCAGTGGTCAGGACCAAAGCCATAGCCAAGCAGATCAAAACCACTAGGAACCCTTCTACATTCCACCGGATGGGCTCACAGTTTGAGCTGAACCAGAAGACAACTGCCTTTAAAAAGCCATTACATGGGAAAGTGTGAAGTGTAAAATGTGTAGGCTTAGCGGACGTTCATTTTGGTCAAGGCTAGGAAAGATGAAAGCACCTCCAAAACTTTCATACAGCCAGCAACATCAAAACAGAAAACTACACTCTTCATCTGTTCCACCTACATATACTGAGCATACACTTTCATTTGATATACTATAAACACCTTTCAAGAAGCTTGCCAGAGTGAAATGACTTCAACGCTATGATATGCAGCATCAAATGTGTGCTAGTCCATCTGCAGCGTATGCAAACAATTCCATTAATGAAGAACAAATCCTCTTCGTTAGAGTATAAGATTAGTACAACTGGCTGACTAGGGCAGAGACTTATCTTGTTACTATAGATCCAGCATGTCAGTATGGACCTCACCTTCCTGTTCTCGTATATAACCAAGAGCCTTTTCTCAAAAAGCACAGGCCCAGATACTCTGCTTCTCTCACCAAGCACAGGCCCAGGTACTCTGTCTCTCTCACCAAGCACAGGGCCCAGGTACTCTGCTTCTCTCACCAAGCACAAGCCCAGGTACTCTGCCTCTCTCGACAAGCACAGGGCTCAGGTACTCTGTCTCTCTCACCAAGCACAGGCCCAGGTACTCTGCCTCTCTCGACAAGCACAGGGCCCAGGTACTCTGTCTCTCTCACCAAGCACAGGGCCCAGGTACTCTGCTTCCCTCACCAAGCACAGGGCCAGTTACAGTTTCCCTTTGGAGTTTATGGTGGGTAGTAATGAGAAAAATAGATTAAATTAACAATGTAATCTGTGACTTCAAATTCTAAAGATTCTGAACAGAATTTCTTTTCTATTAATTCAAGCCTGTTAGAAATTTAACCCACTGAAAGCCGGATAGAGGATAGGCAGCCCTGATCCGGGATTGCCGGGATCCAGCAGGTTTTCCATCCTACCTGGTCTCAGATGAACCACGGCGGATCACAGGCAGATAGAAACTCATCAGGTAGGATAGAAAACCTGCTGGATACCAGCCCTCCAGGATCAGGGTTGTCTACCCCAGTGACACCCTGAAAACAAAAATGGTGCCGGTGTCTTGCCTGACTTCAGGGCTGGGACATCCCCTCACGATGCAGTCCAGTTGCACTTTGCTGCCTTCGGGAACCTCCCTGCTCTTCAGCTTCTGCAGGAAGTGAGGCGGCTCCATGACGGGCTCCGCAGCCTCCTGTGGCAGCAATGGCATGGACGTACTTGCATTGCTCTCTGGTAGTCCAGCATCACACTGATCTTGCTGAGTGTCATGTTGACTAAGACTCACTGCTGCCACCTCCAGGGGAGACACTATGTGTACGGCCGGCTGGCTGGCGTAAGTGGACACAGGTCTCTCCCTTTCTTCCGCAGTGAAAACAAAGGCTGCCCCGTCCGGCTGGGCCTTAGTCTGGTACCTGCTCCGATGCGCCTTGCAAGCCCTTGGCCTGATCCTCTTGGAGCTATTAGCCTTAAAAAGCGATGACAATTCTTCTATGAAGTCAGCTGCCTTATTCAGAAACTCCTTCTTGGACTGAGCTTCCGGTCCATACGGGGTATTACGGGCCGGTTTTCGGACATCCTGAATGGGCTCCTTTTGGGTCCTGTTATTCCTCATGATGTCGTTTTCTTGGCCAGCTGCATGGAGTATCTGCCTTTCTGGTGGTGCAGACTGAGTCTGCGACGTTCCCTTCTTCTCAGAGGAAGCTGAGACCTTTGAGGAGTTCACCAAAGGCACCTTCTCCTCAGCTCGCTCTTCTTGAGGACCTTGACTGATCGCTTGCTGTGCCAGATTGACACTTTTGTCCAATTCCTCTTGACTCAGGAAAGCTGAAAGGTCTGGGAATTGATCCTGCCCCCCCATGTCTTCAGACCTCCCATAAGGGAGGTGCTGAGCTCCATCTGAATGATTCATCTCACGGTGCCTCTGCTGGACTCTTGACTCCGCCAGGTAGCTCTCTCGACGAAGCCGAGGTGACGAACCGGAAGATTCCAGGCTGTTGTCTTGCATCCTGTTAAAAATCAAAAAGGAATTATCCTTGACTAAATTTCACAGGGTAGTAGACCGAGTCACTGAAGAATGTATCTCAAGGCAGATTGTAATGAAAGGATAAGCGGCGCAAAATCCATCCAGTGAAATGATGATCATTGAACAAATTCAACTAGGGATGTGTGTCTCCATCTCTGAGGTGATGCGATACACATCTCGATGCATTGCCAATGATCCGATACATTAAACATGCATAACAAGCAACTACTACTGCAATACAATACAATGCATCCTTGTTGCAGGGCAGTACGATTTGACGTGATTCCATGCACGCTGGACACGCCTCCATCTTGGCTGAGAGACTTGCATAAAATTGGCCAAGACAGCATGTGAGAACAGGAGATGAGAGAGTGCACTTGAGGAACAGTTGAGAGAGGGGGAATCAATTTAAATATAAAATTTCTAAGTAATGAAGGAGTAGGGCTTCTACTAATAATTAAATATTAATTTAACCCTGGCTGTGTGCTGCTTCTCGCTGCGTAACTCCGGGCATGCTACTCTGTCTTGAGTTTTGGTATGTTGGTGATGTGATGTGGTGTGCTGAGGGAGCTGCTGGCCCAGGTGGGGAGTGCCGCGGTGACAGTCCGACTTCAGGTGTTCTGACCCGGCGGGGAGTGCAACACGACGGGAGAGGTGGGTGACGGTGAATACAGTCTGCAGGTGATTATGACTTAACAAAATAATACTAAGGACCTATATCTTAAAAAAAAAAAGATATAAGCAAAAAACAGACATACGTCGTGCCGTTTTACAGATCCTGCTCACGTTCCCATGAACATAAGAAGCAGTTGGTAGTATCTCCTCTCACAGACACAAAACAGAGCTTGCTATTGCGTACAAAGGGTTGCAGTAGTCACAAATTACACATTTCAGTGCTGACTTCATAAAGCACGGGCAAATACAACAAAATTATAACAAGGAATATTTTACCATTTTTTTTGCTTAGTTATGCTTATCTGCCCTAAATTGACTTGCTGCTAATTAACTTTACCAGAGCGGGCAGCACAACATATCGGCATATATAACCAAGGGCATAACTTTGGGTTGGGTTGATGTCTTCACCCAGGGGGGTGTATTGGCTGGTTTTTATTACTGGGAGGGGGATAACAACACCCTCACCCCCCTTTAAATCACCCAATTAAACTTCCACCCGGCTCATTACTAAACATGCTTCAATATACAAGTATACGAGTCAGGAGCCATATTTCAGCTTCCTAAACACAGACACAAAAGAAAGCTTGGTTTTGCATGCAGCAGGTCACAAATGCAGGCAGGTTGGCGATAAAAAGCTCTGCTTTCGTCTGGGAGCAGAATGACCCCCCAAAAACAACAACTGTGAGCTAAATAAATAATGTAAAGCTAATAAAGGAAAATAATTTAACTCATTATTCTACATTAATAAATCGGATTTAACCGATGCAAAAATGTTATAAACGATGTATCCTGAGTACATGCCAAATTGTTTCCGGTGCACACTTTTTTCACTGGGGCAGTCACATCATGAACTTTTATGCCGGTGCACTGTTGCGAATCTGTGAATCTTACCATCCCTATGTTAATCATACTGCAAAAAGTCCACTGAAATGTTTAACCACTAATTCGCAGACTGCATTTCAACCCTGCTTGTAAGCTAGGCCACTACATTGCATTTACAGACAGTCAGTTGGTTATGTATGATTTTTATATATAGATTTCATGGATGACTGCCGATGGTCTCGCTCTATTAATTATGTCAAATGTTGACACATCAAACGATGAAAGACCCCCCACTGAATTCCTCCCAGTTCTGTTGAAGAGAGAAATGGCAAACATTAAGATTGGGTACGACCATTTCAGAAAGTCCATCTTTAAACCAAACTCCTGTTTTGCCGTGAATATGATGCAGTTTTGTACAAATAGCTAAAATCCCCCTGTATAATAACTGACCCTGCCCTCCCAGAAATGTGATTTAGCTCGCATTTGCCCCCAATAATACGCCCGATCCCCCCATGCTGGGGTCAGAAGCACCTGTTGATGTGTTTATAATTTGCTTTACTCTCTCGGCCGGCCTTGCCATGGGGCGTGCATCGTTACTTCACACAGAAACGGGATCAGGCCACAGGTGTTACTGACACTCAAATGGCAGCGATCAGGGAAGCCAGGGCACCCCCCCCCCCCATCTGCTGCATGCATTAATCCAGGACGTGCAGCCCACCGGCACTGAAGCCTGGCCTAATTATAGATGGAGTGTCACTTTACATGAAAAAGCAGGGAAATTAGCTGCCCCCTCTTGCTATGGCAAATCCTCCCCCCTGCTTCATTTGCCTGCTTCTCTCAAAGTGAATAATTCAATATTTTTTCCAGCACAGCCTCCTCTTTTTCAGGCACGGTGCAGTCTGTGCAAACACCGCAACACCCCACAAAGCCTGCAGCGATCACCGTTTGCTGCCTGGCAGGTGAACCTAGATGGAACCGGAACTAAAGGTGAGCATTTGGTATCAAGCAAGCCTGTGGACAGAACCACCCAAAAACCCAGACGGGCAGCCCCCCTGCCGGCACAGCCACGGGGAGGGGGACAGCTGTGAGCAGGTGCTTTACCTTCAGCTGAGCTCCGAAGCGCCCCTCCGGGACAGGGGGGGTCACTCCTCCAGGCCTCCCAAGGGACACGGCCGACGGGGAATGGGGTCCGCAGTTCTTTTTGTTGTGTTTTTTCCCCGGCGTTTCGCTTCGCTGAGAGCTAACCTTGGAGTTTACAGAAAATATGGCGGCAAGCGGCACAGGCAACTTGTCACCAGTAAAAGTAGCAACATTTGTCAGCATGTTGCTGGCCGGTTATTTTGGGGGCGGCTGGGACCATGTGCCCAGGGTGCATTCCTCCCCATTGGACGGGAGGGGGCTTCCGTAAAGGGATTCCTACCAGAGCAGCACCTATGGTCATCTTTCAAAGCTCCTCTTTATAGAAGCTGACAGGAGCCTGGGGTAGGTGGCAGGTGTGAGGGGGCGCCCCTAGGGGGCGCACAGCAAACACTCCATGTGCGGCTGAAACGGACAGCTCTAAGCGCACTGCTGTGCTTCCTTACCGCGTGCATCATAGCAACATGCTGAGCACATCTGTCTGACACCAGACAGGAGTGTGGCCCTCACAGACCCCCCAAAGGGGCCCAGGGCCCTAGTTTGACATTCAGTGGCAGCAGTTTCCGCCACTCAAACCACATATCAGAATGGGGTCCCGAACAGCAACTGCACTGAATATTAAATAGATGCATCCCTGAATCAGCTCAGCCAGCTAGCTGTGATCTCCCGTCTCTGCTAGTTAGCTATTTATTTAGGCTGTGAAGTAACTTTTCCCAGAAAACCACAAACGCATCCCTGTTGATATTGCAGCACATTTCCCAGACCCCTGACATGTAGAAGACTTTATTAAGGTGCAGACACACAGAACATGCTCTTGGCTTTCAGAAAATAAAAGCACTCATTTTAATTGCATGTAAAAACCACCATCCTCAGTACAGCAAAATCTGAAACCTTATGTCACTGATGACAAGGAATTTTTATTCTGAGCTCATGAAATAATAATTACAAAAAAATTGATTTAAACAGCATAAATCCTTCTTTGGACGGAAGGGCCAGCTTTGATCGCTCTAACACTGACATGGGAAACATTAAAATACAGACCACATGTAAAAATAATCAGTAGTCAGTAAGTGGTCTGGAAGGAACTTCTCAGGAACGATTATACAATCAAGCAAGTACATCGTGAAGAATAGCAGAGCGAATCCAAAGCCGGCGGAGGCACTGATATCCATGCAGCATTGGGGAGTTTCAGTCACTCTGGCCTTTACTAGGGAGGGAGATGCCAGGAGCCCCTCAGCTCTGCCGTGACAGAGCGCGGCCGCCGCAGACACAACGGGAGCCGCACCCAGTTCTGCCCCCCTCAGCTCCGCTGTGACAGAGCACGGCCGCCGCAGACACAACGGGAGCCACACCCAGTCCTGCCCCCCTCAGCTCTGCCAGTTACCTCCATCTATGTCTTGGCCATTGGCTGACACAAAAAATAAATGAAATTTAATTCACCCTTTGCACGAGTTGCAGGAAACCAGAACATGTGTGTTCACATATGCCATCCTGCTCTCTCCTTTAAGAGACACACACACACGCATACGGAGGTGAGAGCAAAGCGTAGGGTCTGAGCACAGGGTCCGCCGTCCATCCAGTGCCCCTGGAGCATTTTTCCGGGGGTTAAGAGCCTTGCTCAAAGGCCCAATAGAGCTGTGGCTACTCTGCTTCAATCCGGTGACCTTCTGATCACAGGCAGAGTCGTAACCCGCTGAGCCACACATAGTCTGTTTGTTACCGGCGCACGGACTGACTTTCCGGCGCTATCTACACCCTCGGGAATTCGGGCAGGGGGATGATGAGCCATCTGGAATAAAAGCAGCAGTCAACAATAATTAACTATCATCCTGCTCACCTGTGAAAAATGAAGCCATACTAATAATTACTGTAACATGTTATTTTGCTAATTATTTTACCAAAAGCAGCTCACATGGTTACATCTGAAAACTTTTTACCTGAGTAAGGAAGCAAGTGCTGCACACAAGTACAACAGCAAAACCCATTCTTTAAGTAAGAGACTCATCTTTGCTCCCCTAAAGAGCAAGAAGAAGGCCCCCTCAAACAGCTACCTGTGGGGGGGGGGGGGGGCAAAGGGGCGATGGTTCTCTACTTACTGTATGTGAGGTCCTCTCCTGCTCGCTTACGCGACTGATCACCCCTACAGGATCAAAGGGATGCAGTGAGTCACAGCAGTTGATGATGGCTTTGGCTCCCGGCAGAGGCGCCAGCCTCAATGATGGGTGCGAGGCCGTCGAGCGCCTACCTGGCAAAGCCGTTCAAGGAGAGCTCCGCCTGCAGTCTGCGGTCCTGAGCCGCGTAGTCGGGCAGCTCGCACTCCTGTGCAGGCGGATTAATCTGCGGGATGAAGCTGGAGAATAGCAGAGGAGCTAATCTGACCCAGTCTGCACGGGAGAGAAAGTGGAGAAACATGCAAGTATTAGTGCAGGTCAGGGGTGGGGCCTGAGGTGGGCGGCACATCAGAGCAAATGGCACCTACCGGGGTGCAGAGTGTAAAGACCTTTCACTATACTGGCCATTGTCGAGGGCTTGACTTGAAAAGGTGTGGAATGGGCTTTTAAAAGCAATGCTGAAAGGGGACAGAGGGCTGTTAAAGATCTGAGCAGCTCTACTTTGCTTCTAACGACAGCTCAGGAGCAACAAACTTATTTTCTATACAACAATGTGAGTGAAAATTCATCTGGAGGTGTCTGGTGCTACAGGTATGCAGTTAGAGGGAGGTACGGGACACACGTATCAAAGTGTGGATGTGCTTCTCTGCCACATGCCAGGCAAACAGCTGGATCAGGTCATCTTTCAGGTCCCTGTTCAGTTTCGTTTCAATATAGAACTTGTTCTAAGGGGGTAGAAATGACATTATATTCATAACATATGAAATACCACTCAAGACTCTGGGGTACAACGTGACTTCAGAGTAGATGTGGAAAAAATACCCCCCCAGTTCAGTAAAAAAAAAAAAAATGTCATTTGAATTTTTTATTAGCCAGTAGGCTGGTACTCAATTATCTCTACTCAGTCTCCATCTAAATCCAGCTCCGCTTATAAGGTTTTATAAAAACAACACAGACTTCACGTGTCGCAGAGAAACATCTTACCATGTAAATGAAAATGGGCACGATGCTCTGCAGAGCCGCCATGTACCGCGTCAGAGCAGAATCGAACTTTTCAATGAAATTCTCTAGAGGACAGCACTGGAAGGGGATTATTAACGGGGTTAGGGCTTTGGAACAGCGAAGAAGTCTCCGGTAAACACCGTTACAGTCTAGGGCAGCCGTACTGTGGCTTCTGTAAACCTTACTGTTGCCAAAAAAAGACAAAAAAGGCCACCCACCCTTTAGCTACCACAGTGCTCATTAGCGACACCAGATCCACCAAAAAAATGTTTCAACTAACAAATAAAGTGCAGCCTTTTCTCGCCCCTCAGAGATGACTTTACCTGCAACTCGTCCGAAACCCTTTCCAAGTAGGTTGTAATCTTTCGTATTAAGTCATTGTACATGATCTCCGAATGCTGCTGGCACACGCATTTGTACACACAGCTGAAAAGGCAAGAAGAAAACCAAACTTAGAGACTTGACTTTATCAACGCCCCTGGGGGGGGGGGGACACTTTTGGTCCAGCAGCAGGTAAGCAGTTGTAAAGGAGATCAAAACGATGATAGTAAGAAAAGAGGTAAGAAAAGTATGAAAAAATTTAAGTGCTAAGAAAAGGTACTAAAAATAGAATATTAACAGAGTATAGCAGACACGACGACTTACAATATTGTGCAATGTTACTTTAAACACGTCAAAAGAAAAGTGAGCACAGTGCTGGCTCCCTTATCAAATATAAGATGCCAAAGAAGTTTTATTTCCTGCAAAAAAAGCCTTCTGGTCTGAAGCACGCCACCTTGTGTTACTGTACCTGTAAATTTGTTCATACGAAATAGGAATGTAGTCAACCGGGCTCTGGAGCAGCAACTGGTCAATGGCCTTTTCCAGTTTGGGCCAGTATGTGTTTCTGTAGTCTTCTGTCGTCATCACGTTCATCACTGGATCAAAAAAAAAACAAGATAATCACACCATTTGCTGCGTTTTGTAATGCTGTTCGAACCACGTCTTATATCGTCTTATAGAATGGAGCATCAGCCTAACTCCTGCAGAAACTCACAGAGGACAAGATCCACCACATCCAATAACAAAAAAAAAGAAAGTCACAATGTTTGCTGATAAGATGTGCTATTATCTGCTGAGCCCTGAGTGGTGTATGCAGGGCTGCCAACTTTGGTCAGCTGGCTGGAGTGAGATTTTCAATGAGAGAAGTCTGCGTACACACATGCACACGTATTTACATGTATGTAACAGTTTTATTACCCTGTAGGGTTTGCAAACTGCCCCAACGCTTTTGACGTAGCTAACTTCAGGTTTTTAATGGAATAATATAGATTTGCCGTAAGTTTTCTTGCGTGACGGCTGACAGCCTTGTGCCTGTCATGCATTTGCTCTCGCCAGTCCGTCCATCTATCCATACGTAACCCGCGTACTTGTTAAAGATCAAATGCGATGCGAAGTGTGGTTCAGGGCACATGCACAGCAGGACTTTAAGACTTACAAAACCTGGAAGTGGTGTTGTTCATATTCAGAGGCAACTTCCCGGGCGTGGGGGGATCGCTGCCGGAGTCGGCGGGGTCTGGGAGCGGGATCCCGGAGAGGGAGCCGGCCTGTGGCTCCTCGGGCGGGGTCTGAGTACCGAGTACCGATGAACCTGACAGGAACTGGGTCTTTTCCGGATGGTGATTCTGTGGGAGCTCATACGTGCTCGTACTAGCCTCCCAAGTGCTATTATGGTTATGGTCATCGGCGATCTCAAAGCTCTCGGCTTCCATGCTCTCCTCCATGCCGCGGTCACTCAGGGAGATGTCACGCCGAGACACCGTCCTTAGGAGCTTGGTGTTAACCACCGTTTCCAACCTGAATAGCCCCCTCAAATTAACATTTAAGCGACACTTCCGCAGCCCGTTCAGCAGAACTTCTCGGACGCCGTGTTGTTTCGCTCCGGTTCTGCGACACTTGGCGGCAGCCGTATTTGCCGCCGATTGAAATGTAGTCCTTGTATCAAAAGCACCGCCGCCGCTATGGAAAGGATGACCATAACCTGCCAAAGGTGCCCAGCTAAATAGCTACAATAATCAGCCGGATTTTTCTTCTCCGTTGTCCTTCCAGTAGAATTGCTCATATACACGGTAGTGTCCAGAGCTGCCTTCCAAAACACTACAACTCCCATGGAGCCTGAAAACGGCTCATCTGCGCATATCGGGGGCGGAGACTGCGCAGGTCACGCGGTGAAGGGCTCGTGTGCGTCCGCATTGATTTAGACTGTAAACGGCACTGCGCAAAAATGGTTATGTAGTTAAATATGCTTTAACAAAACGGTACGTTTATCAGAATTTAAGAACCGTGCCCACATGCTCCATTTAGTAAAGTGGCTTTAAAGATTAATGCAGTGGTTATCAGTGTTGCCTCACACCTCTGGGACCAGGGTTCGAGTTTCTGACCTGGCTCCGTGTGTGTGGAACTTGCATGTTCTCCCTATTTCATCATAGGACTTCCTCCAGGTACTCCAGTTTCCCCCCACAGCCATAAAACATGGTAAGGTGAATTGGAGTTAGCAAATTGTCACATAGGTGTGAATGGCGTGAGTGTCCTGCCATGAGTTGGCGTCTCATCCTGGGTTGTTCCCTGCCTTGTGCCCATAGCTTCAGGGATAGGCTCCGGACTCTCCGTGACCCTGGACAGGGCAAATGGTTACAGAAAATGGATGGATGGACTCGAAAGGGCTTGTATTACATGCCCGCTGTATCAGATTTGTATTGCAGTCTTTTGCTCCCTAAACTCTGGCACCATCTGGCAGCATTTTTAACTGATAAGAAACATTACTAGTGATAAGTGATATTACTAGTCTCTGCTTCCATGCTCTCCTCCATGCCACAGTCACTCAGAGAGATGTCACGCCGAGACACCGTCCTTAGGAGCTTGGTGTTAACCGCCGTTTCCAACCTGAACAGCCCCCTCAAATGTAAATGATAATTATGTAATCATGCAATACATGCACTGTAAACTTTTAAAATTGTGACATATTAGGGAATATCGACTATGAATCTGGAAATCCCTAATATCTGACTGTGCAGTACTCCTGGGTGGAAGTGAAACAAATACATACAAACTTTCATTGACCCTGTGGCAGACAGGAGTCATGACAAGCTAGTGTGTGCCACACAGGTAAGCCATGATCATTGGGAGGCAGCTTTCGCTATTTCTCTGCTGACAGATGTTTCCTGGATGATACCAGTAAGACCCATCTACGCTAAATGGCCAACATCTTCCTATTCTTTCTTCCTTCCTTCCATCTATCCATCCATCCCTCCCTGAAAGGGTAATGTATTCTTCTCCACAGAAAGCTTTCATGTTGTGAAAGGGAAGATTACCTATGGAAATGTCTTCCCTTTATCACTGTAAGCAGGTGCAGATTACTCATAGCACGGCTCTTTAATTTCCTGAGTGCAGACAGCGGGAAATACCTCTGACTGAACAGCAGATAAATGACAGGAAAGCGATGAAAAGGCCTTTCTTGCTCGGGCTCTTGCCGGTTGGCAGACAGGACGAAGGACGCCCCGATCTTATTGCTTGTTATCTCTGGAAACATCTCCAGCCTGTCTCTATCTGTCAGGCACTTTTCTTCTACTTTTATTATTTTTCCAGTCAACATTGTTTCAGATATGTTTTTAGTCTTGTTTTTACAAACAATATATTAATTATTGCTTTATATCGAAGTATGTTATGTGAAAACACAGCAATAGTTAGAAACTGTTAAATTCCTAGTGCTTATGACAATGTGCAGAATGTCAAATGGCCTATTACGTTTTCAGCAGAGATGAAGTAGTTTAATAAACATGCCTGATGTGTCATTCTGCAGAGCAGAAGAAAAACGTCACCGTCGCTCACAAAGCTGGACTCTCTCTGCTTTTTCCTGCTCAAATGATCTCCCTTCAGTTCAATTCTTCAATTTCAATTCCTTCTTGTGAAACAACTTCTTTGTCGACGACACAATCTTTCAGCAAGAAATAATAAATGATTTACATGATTTATTTGCATTAAACATGACCAGCAACAATACTGTATCACGAATTAGCCACACTTGTGATTTACACAAGACATCCATCTGAACTAAAGACAAAGAGGCTTTTCAAACTATCCTGAATGAGACCTTTTATGTATGTAATGTAGTGTCTTTGCCGCCTAAACACAGTGATGTAGTTTATGCATAATGACTACTTCAGATGTTCTAGTTGCAGTTACTCACCCATTGCTAATTTAAAGACACATTACACTGTTTAGCACATTCAGCTGAATTGTGCATTGCAAATACTAAAGTTCTAGGAATAGGGTCCAGGCTCACGGAGACCGCATTTGATGCACTATGATGGACACCACATGGATTGAAGGATATACTACATTTTGGAATCAGTTTTGTTTTCAACAATCAAAGAACTAACAAGTACAAGCATTAACAACTAACATGGCTTAATATTGGCACAGAGACTCCAACTGCAAGCCTGAAGCACACAAACATTTCATGAATATACTTTGCAAAGAACATTTGCAACTGACGCAAAATTTTGTGGATGGGATGCCAGGGTCAGCTTCAGTGACCTGGAGAAAATGTAAACCCTCATTTTATTTAAAAAAAAAAAAAACTAGGGCTAACATAACCTTAGGCAGACACTGTTACATATGTGGGGATTACGGGCATATTACAGAACGTAATGTTTCTTAGGAACAGGGGTCCTGGATCATCACCATTTTGTGGAATTAAAATATTATATTTGAAATTTGACTGTCAGAACTTCAATTCTCTTCTTACAGGGCAGCAGGGATAATGAGTAGTAATCACATCGTTTTACTGTAAACACTGTTTATGAGCAACTCAAGATAAGAAAGACGGGACACATCAACTTGCGCACGTAGCTGACGACACAGGAAAATGCACTATTTGCTCTCTTCTCAGATTTCATAATTCCGGAATTTTCTCAAGAGGTCAGATGGAGCGTCAGCGGTCCATCGGAAACGCCAGTGCCACAGATTTTCACCTGGGTAGAGGAAAGGTAAGACTGACATCAGAAATGACCCGGACATACGCAAATGGAGGAACAAGAGCTGCTCTGTTCAGCCACACAAACACAAGTAACCCAGGGCCTGGGCAATATGAAGAGAGAAGCACCGGGGGCCAGTGTTATTGTGAGAGCACCTTAAGATTTGTGAAGATAAGAATGCTGTGTGAACATTTTGAGGGGTGCTGTGGGGTACAGTGAGATGGGACACTGTGCCTGTGATCAGGTCATCAGCTGAAATCCCAGGGTGGCAGAGTCACGTCACTGTTAGTCTACCGAGACAGGCCCTTAACCCCCAACGGCTCCTGGGTCTGTCTCACCCTACTTCTTAAAACAGTGTATGCTGTTTTTGGATACAAGTGTCTGATAAAGCCACCCATAGCAGTGCCCATAGAGCTGGGGGTTAAGGGCCTTGCTGAAGGACCCGCAGATGAACCGCCGACCTTCTGATCACAGGCACCGAGGTTTAGCCCACCGAGCCAGACCGTAAATGAATACAATGTAACGTCTTTGAATGTGTCTTTTCGCGATTCGCATTTTGGGATCCTTAAAGGTTCTGCAATGCCTGTGAGCCTGCAGTTCTACCCCAAATCCTGATAGAGGCTCACCTGGAGAGGTTGGAGTGACGGGCGACTGCAGTTCTGCGGACGACTGTCGCTCCACCTCAGAGGCGCGGCCCGAGGGGACAGCTGCAGTCGTCTCCTTAGAAGCCTCCAGCATCGGCTCCTTCTTGGCTTTCACGGCCCAGTGCATCGACTACAATGGACATAAGCTCCGTTTCAAGGGCTCAGGATTAACTTTAACCCTCTATTTCAAGGGGATGTGCCCCCTACAGTAAGCACAAGAAACATTTTTCCAAACGATAAAAATCCACTTTATCTGTGTGCTATAAATAGGAAAGTAAAGCCATGGGAAATATAGCCAGCCAGTAAGGCACAGATGTTTATAACCAACATACACAAATAAAAACTTTTGTTTTGATCGCAGCATTTAAGCATAAAGATCCTGTGGGTGGGAGTGCGTGGGTCACGGCATTCGGACAGCAGTCAGAGGGGTTAATTAAACAGGACAGCGCTGATTCTGTAGTAAAACTAGTAACCTACAAGAAATTTTGTCACAGAAACACTGTACGAATTCTTTGTAAATCGATGCAAATCTGCATAATCCCCATTGTTGGGAATTTAAGGGAAGCTTAAGTTTAAATTTCCATCCGAAACACACAAATGTATAAATCAGCAGGCAGCTAAACGCACGGTTTTTACGGAGTCGCTCAGGGAGCGCCAGTCCCGGAAGGGCACGGAGATCCGGCTGCGTCTCCACAGGTCGTACATCTTCCTTGTGTCTTCGTTGGTCAGAACTTCTTTGGCCTCCTGCAGCTTCTGAAAATCCTCCGCTAAAAACGCACAAGATGAGACCCCACCGGCTGCTTTTAAAAATACAAGTTAGCTACCTACAATGCTTATTGGAGGGGATCTCACTGATGGAAGGACATGATCTGTTTATATTAATTATACATATCACAGCACAATATAGTTGCTGTTCTTTTGTAACATTTTACAGTAAATGATCCAAACGTACTTAAGACAGAGAGATACCTGCGTTGGGGTTTTCGGGGTCCTTGTCTGGATGTCGCTCTAGGGCTCTTGTTTTATATTCCGCTAGAATCTGTTCAGGCTAGCAAGGAAGGGCACAGTGTCCATGTTTGCGCTGAAAAGCCCTCATCTACTTAAGTAAAATAAACTTAAAAAGTACATACTATCAAACATGTCAATAATAACAACAATAATTTTACTACTACTACTATTATTATTATTACTATTATTATTATTATTATTATTATTATAATAGGATCTTCTTATGCTCGAGCTTCTGGTTTACAGGAGCTTAAAACATTATCGATAACACTGATTGTCTTCACAAGCACCAGAGACCGGTAGTTTTCCCGCAACAATGCAACACCACCTTTATCAAAATATTATAGGGGTACTGTCTGTAATACGGATACGGACTCTTTACGTTTAAATTTGTCGAGTTTCTACTTCCATCTAACATTTTACACAAGGCTGCGTCCTCAGCATGACACTCCGTCACAGCCAGGATACCTTCACTTAAGCACCAATGATCACCACTCAACCATGAACCGTTTGAGAGATGAAGACGAATTTATGTCCAAATTTACCAAACGTACAGACATTATACGCATTTAAAGTCACACTCATAAGCATTAATGTTACTGCATATAAGTGGACGGCAAATATATTAGTATAAGCTCAGCAGTACACGTTTAACTGCTATTCGTCGTTAATTATTCACAATATTCAGTTCTAACTATGCTAATGTGTGAATTCATAAAATAATCTGATGTAAAATACTTTACTCATAAATTGCGCGATGTGCTTATTTCTGATAATTTGCTCTTTGTCAGTGCCCAAAACCCCGTTTCCACCCTCACAGCGTTAAAGGGCCCCAAGCTGCATATACAATAACGGGTGACTCATCAAACCAGTTTACTCACAACGACAGCCTATTTTCACCGTAGATGTTCATTAGCTTCTTATAAGTATGTAGCTGGGTAGTCAAATAATGGTCGACAACAAATCGTGCACCTTCTAGATAAACATGAAACAAGACTCTCAAGACTGGGCGTCTAATTACTAGTAATCAGAAAGCAAATCACATTATTAGCTAGTTGCTCAGCGGAATACAGCGCTGCAAAAATGCTAAATAACTAACATACCCTTCAGTGCACTGTACCCCTGGATTAGTTTTCACCTTTCAATAATTTCGCTGTCCCTCTGACACATCCACGAACGGTTAACTAACTGCAAGCCCAAAACAGAGGCATTTTAAGTTTCAAATTCAAGCCATATAGTCACCGTGCTTTCTTATCATACCGAGGACAACTCGTCACATCCCAGAAGAGCATAATAGTCTTCTAGATCCTCCGGCTTTGCAATGAACAGCGCATCCATCTCTGCCAGTAACAGCTCTGAAACCTGTGGATATCAGAGGACAGGACGCTCTCATATCCCATATCCCACCTCTCTAGAGGCGGAGCTTCTCCGAATACAATCCGTGCAGTTGTGGTCTGTCTAAAAACCAGATGTGTATGTCGCTTAGGTATTTTCATTAATATCCACATTGCTCTTTTTTGGTACGTTATTTAATGCAAGTGCATTGTACTGCATGCTGGGCACCGATTCAATGTAGTGAAACTAGGTCACGTTATCATTTTGCTTTTGAAACTATCTCCGCACTATTGTTTAAATTCATTCATTCATTATTATGAGAAAATTGTACCTAGGGTACCTAGCCCAGATGTAGGTAAATGTACATTTAAAATTTAGACGTGGTTCTTTCCATTGGTGGTCAAGATCAATATAATGCACTAAGTACAGGAGCATATACTTTGGAATTAATTACGTTTACTTTAAAATTATATGACAGTCTATATTAACCATTTCTGGCATTCGTGGTAAGAGAATATGTGGGTACTTCTGATAAGCAAATTTTCCCTTCTCACGGCTGAAGCCCACAATTGCTGCGGAGACATGCCGTATCCTGAGCCCTTCACAACTTTCGGCACGGCCTCCTGAGCGGGCAGCGCGGTGCTTTATGGGACATGCAGTGCGCGCATAGTCATTATGTAAGCGCTTTTCAGGCTCATATTTATCACCGCATGACACGTTTTGTTGTGGTTGACATCATCGCCCGGTCGCCATTGGCCGAGCCGGGGTCACGTGGTCTGTTTAAATGTCCCAGCTGGCTCGAGCCGCAGCGACGGCCCGTTTATCAGCTAAAGATGGCGGACGGTGAAAACGTCCCGCTCGGCGCCAGCAGCTCGGATCCCAATGAGCCCCTCACCAAGAAACCCAAGCTGGGAGCCGCTTTTGGGAGCGGGGATAAAGGCGACCAGGCGGAGCCGGAATCACCTGTAACAGAATGTGGGAAGCTCTGGGCGTCGGCGGCAGTGGCTGCTGCTGCGCGGCTGGCGGAGAGGAAGGAGGCGACGGCGGCAGCAGGACAGGCCACGGCCGCGTCGGGCGGAGACAATGGACTGTCGGCTCTGGAGCCTCGGGGGGAGCCGCTGGAGCACGGCGAGGAGGCGCCGCTCGATGGACACCCAAGAGATATGAGCGCAGGTAGCTGGCCGCCTAACCGAGGCGAGCCGGAGAGCGCGGTGCCGTGGGCACCGAACCGAACCGAGCCGAAGCCGTTGCCGTTGCACGGCCTTGGTCTCTGACGGCTCTAGGCGTCGCGCCGGTTCGCCGCACATGCGCCTGCAAAGCTGGGTACCTGGTCCATTTTGGTTGCGACAAAGACCATCGGTGCACGGCCGGCCGGCATCGCGCTGATTATGTTCCGCCGAGACCGTGGCTGATTCCGGTGGTTCGTGGTTAGATGAAACGCCCCGGGTGACATGTGCATGCTCCTTTCTCGCAGTGTGCGTCGGTCCCGGCGAGGATGAGCACCCCAATGGCTTCAGCTTCCACGACCCCGGCGAGGACGATGACAGGTCCTCCCACGCAAGCTCCAGCGACTGGACCCCACAGCCGCACTTAGGTACGGGGCGCTGTTGCTTAGCAGTGCCTTTTAAGGTGTGCTAAGATGCAGAAATAAAGTGCATGCTTTTCTCCGACAGCTGATTTCTCTTGCAGTTAATTGGTGCACGTGTTATCTATATCGGTGTTTACTGAGCACTTATTACCCCGTGTGTTTGTACGTGTGTATGTGTGGCAGGTTCATTGCTTGTCTTGATCTTGGATGGGAAGTTGACAGCACGCGCGCGCGTGTGTGTGTATATATATATATATATATATATATATATAATATGGGATGGATCAGTACTCAGTCTGCAGAGCCAGTGCGCTACACCTCACTGCAACACACCAGGTCTGCAAGAGTCACAAGCAGTACCGAATCGGTCCCTCTTAAGCCCGACTCTCAGCAGCTGTGCAGATGAGAGCGTGTCCCATTAAAATGCATTTACACGCCGTCTGGATTTACCTTATTTTAGGAGATGCCTTTTGCTGTTTCTCTTATGTGACATTTCAGCTGCTCCCACAGTGATCTGGCCCTGGGACATTTGCCTTTTGCTATTAATATTTTAATAATGTATTGCAAGCACAGATTTTGATTACTGTCTCTTGAATCCACTTCAATCTTCAACCATCGTTTGCCCAGTACCGTGCGCAGCTGCAAGATGTCGTCCATAGCTTTGGAAGCGTTAACTCTCTGCCCATTAACCTGTGGGACAGATGCACTCCTCCCCTCAGGTTGATGGTGTTACGCAATCTCTTTAGGGATATATAATGGTACTTTTAATGCACTCAGCTGCTGTTTTACACTGGCCTGACAGTGTGGGCATGTTTCAAATGCTTGACAATACGACTGAGCTTCATTTACACTGAAATACAGACAGACAGCACGGCTCAGGTGTGTGGGAGCTGCATCCATTTCCCGTTTCCAAAGTGATGTCACTTCCTGTGTTCTACTGCCCTTGTTGGCATACTTCTCTGTGAGGGCACTTAGAAAAGATTAGGGAAACCGTTAAAACATTTATTTTTGAGTTTTCCTCATTTGGTTCTGCGTGTTAAAATATTAAATACATGCAATTAAATTTCAGAATACAGAATTTCAGAATTAGTAAAGACAGAACCAAAGAGCTTTGTGGATACACTATCTCTCGTAAAAAAATTGTACATGATTTTAACTGACCAATGGCAGTGTGGGTTGGTTGGTTGGGGGGCGGTACTGTTAGCCAGTCATAACTGAGATATATATGTATATTAATGACAGTATCATGTCCAGGCAACTCGGCTGTGGTGTGTAAATTAGGTCAATTTTTTTTTAATTTTTTTAAAGGAGATCTTGAAGTTCACAGAATGTGTAAATCCATACTTTAAAATTATTTCCAGGCTCCTACAGTTTCATCCAGCAGCACATCATGAGGGAGACTGATCCTCGGACCATCCTGAAAGATCTTCTCCCGGAAACGGTACTCCCTCCGGACCTGGACGATATGACCCTGTGGCAGATCATCATCAACATCTCCGAACCCCCCAAGAGGAGGAAGCGGAAGGACATCAACACGCTGGAGGATGTTCTCAGGCTGCTGCACGAGTCCAAGAAGATCCTGGTGTTAACTGGAGCCGGGGTCAGCAGTGAGACCTTCACCCCACACTGATTCTGCCACCAATCTCAAAATAACACCTAGTTAAAATAACGTGGCTGATTTAAGTGTGAAATTGTGTTTAGTCACTAGTGTGGTGTGGAGCTTGTGAGGGTGACGTGCTCTTTACCGCTAGGTCTCCGTGTCGTGCGGAATACCAGACTTCCGATCCAGAGATGGCATCTATGCCAGGCTTGCCGTGGACTTCCCTGACCTTCCGGATCCTCAGGCCATGTTCGACATTGAGTACTTCAGAAGAGACCCCAGGCCGTTCTTCAAGTTTGCCAAGGTTTGTCTGCCTCCACCTGTTGAATCCGAAAGTTTATCCATTACTCTTGGAATAAAGTTAACATGTTTCGTTTATATCTGGATTGCTTGTGCTTTGCTTTGGACAGAAGTGTCTACCGATTAAGTAGAAATGTGATAATGTTCTGCTTTAATAAACTCACACACAGTGACTCTGGAATCAGTAGTTTATAATATAGCTGTCATGGTGAAGTATTGAGTCTAATGAATTTATTAAAGACTAGATGCGACAGATGGATAAACGAGATATGAATATGAAATGTGATCAGTCATGCGGCGGATAACCGAACCGCTGTCCTGCCCCTGCAGGAGATCTACCCTGGGCAGTTCCAGCCATCTCCGTGCCACAGGTTCATCGCTATGCTTGATAAGCAGGGCAAGCTGCTGCGCAATTACACGCAGAACATCGATACGCTGGAGCAGGTAGCTGGCGTGCAGCGCATCATCCAGTGCCATGGTTGGTAGCACCGCCCGTGGCCATCCTCCACTCGCTCGCGCCCACCCCCCGAGGACAATCCCATAACCTGTCTCCACATTCCCCCTCAGGTTCCTTTGCTACAGCTTCCTGTCTCATCTGCAAACACAAGGTGGACTGCGAGGCCATCAGAGAAGACATCTTCAATCAGGTAGAAGCCAGGGCCACCCACAGCTAGCGCAGCGCAGCGTAGCGGGTCTCGAACCAACAGCCGGCTGGCCCATGAGGCAGCAAGACCCAACCTTACGTAAATATACTAATTTATCTAGAAGATGCAATTATAGACACAAACTGTGCATCACATGTCACTTTAGTGCCAGGAAGATTTAAGCTCTACCTTGCTCCCACAAAAGTGTATTCAGCAGTAAATATGAGAGGGATGTTAGAGTTGATTTGTGCTGCTTCTGTAGGTGGTACCACACTGTCCGAAATGCCCTGGCTTCCCGTTGGCCATCATGAAGCCCGACATCGTATTCTTTGGGGAGAATCTTCCGGAACACTTTCACAGGGCGATGAAGCAGGATAAAGATGAGGTGGACCTACTCATCGTCATCGGCTCATCTCTCAAAGTGCGGCCAGTGGCGCTCATCCCCAGTAAGCACCGTCCATAGCGGAACGCCTGACACTGATCTTGAGCGGCCTTTAACGAGCACCTTCCTCCATCTCCAGGCTCCATTCCACACGAAGTGCCTCAGATCCTGATCAACCGCGAGCAGCTGCCGCACCTCAACTTCGACGTGGAACTGCTGGGAGACTGTGATGTCATCATCAATGAGCTGTGCCACCGGCTGGGCGGGGACTATAAGCAGCTGTGCTATAACCCGCAGAGATTGAGCGAGATCACGGAGAAGCCGCCGCGGCCTCCTGACAGCCCAGCGCGTGAGCCAGAGGAGGAGGCTGGTTCCCTGCAGGCGTCCGATGGAGTTGCTCCAGAAAATCACATGGATGTAGCGTCAGCCGTTCAGACGCTGGCGGAGGGCAGCCCCATAGCGAGGATACAGCCCCCTGCCGACGAGGACAGTGAGCGGCCAGAGCACTCTCCAAATCCCGGGGAGAAGAGCAGGAATCCCGGTACCGAGCTTCGGAGGAGATGCTGGGCGGTCAGATCGAGTGGGAGCTCCATTAGCAAGCGGCTGGATGGTAAGTGGTACCCGCCACGTGCTACCCGTCAGTGAAGTGTTAGCTGGACCCTGAGGACGGCGGTGTATGCCACACCTGGCCTGTAGATGCTGGTCAGCACTTAGCCTCCTCCTCTCTTGCAGCCTGCCAATACCTGTTCCAAGCCCCCAATCACTACATCTTCCACGGCGCTGAGGTGTACTCGAACTCTGAGGACGAGACGTCCAGCTCGTGCGGCAGTGTGAGTGACGGCTCGTGCTGCAGCGCGGACGGGCCAGCCAGCGATGGCGAGGGCTCCTGCTCCCCCACGATGCCGGCAGGGGATGAGAGCGCCGAGGACTGCCTCAGAGACACTGTGCCACACAAGCGGGAGGTTGTGGAGGATGGGCGGGAGGTCCCCGCAGACAGCTCTGCAGAGGCTGTCCACAGCACCTCGCACTTCTGAAGCTCCTTAAATCCTTTTTTTTTTTTAAAGAAAAAAACTGCAATGTTTTGAAGCGCTAAGCAGTCTTTGCTATATTCAAGGCAAGTTCCCCACGTCCTTTTTGCATCCCGTAAATCTGGATGGCGTGCTGAACCCCCACCGCCCCGGTACACCTGAGTCTTTCATCATTCCTGGTGGTCTCACACCGCTGGATGTGAAAACAGTTGTTCTGAACACGCTGGAACGAATTTGATATTTAGTGGCTAAAATGAAGCGGGGCAGATGGATCAGATGTAGGCTATGAAAAGGGAACAGCAAAGGTCGACCAAAGAAGAGTCCGTCTGCATAGCGTTAGCCGCCATGAGCTTCGCACGCTTGTGCTCTAACCTTTTTACCACATGCCTGTAAAATACATTAAACTGAACACTGGCATTTTGTCCTGAATTTTGGCAGCTACTTTTTACAGCAGAGCTGGTTGATATTTTTGTATTTTGTGATACTTTAAACCTGCTCCGCCGGAGGAGGCGCCGCTTTTCTAAACAGTATTTTAGAGGATTATGATTTTACTCTTAGTGTGAACACATTGTAGGCCTTGTGTCCAGTAAGCGGTCAGTGGGTTATACAGCACTGTTTTTTTTTGTTCTTGTATAATATTCCTGTGGAAACGGTAGTGGTTACCATTGGTTTCACTTGACACCATTCAACACTGCACCCTTAGAAGAGACAGGTACCATGCTGCTCACTGCTGGTGTAGGGAGGAAGTGCCCACTCAGCCTGAGTTACCACCCGCCCCTGAGACTAGCCAAGGGGTAGCTGAAGCTCATGGGAGTTTCTTACATAAAAATGTTTTGAGGGCAAAACAAAAGATTGTACAGGAGGTGGGTCCAACCAACTAGAGGAGGCAGGAGTGACCAATCAGATGTCTTGGTCCCATGTCTGTTAGTTGCTTGGACCCACCTGTTCTACAATCTGACTGGTTCTCTCTCTGAACCAATCATTTTTCGTTTGGCCCTCAGAAGATTTTACTCCAATGAAAACTCCCATGAGTGTAGCTGAACCGTCCGTAAACAGAGCTTTGAGTGAAATCTGTGCTTTCCGCCATTGCAACAGGTGTTTGTACTGTCAGTATCCACAGCGTCGATGAGATTATTTAATGTTGAATTTGTGACATATTCAACTACATTAGTTACCACAGTGATGGTACTCGATATATATATATATATATAATGTCGCAAAGGCACTTCCAGAACTGTAGAGTAGAAAATAAAATGAGTTGTATTTTATTTTAAAATTTCACAGAGATTCAGATGACCGACCAAACTGTACTTGACGAAGACTAAAGTCACAGCCTGACTGTAGCTATAAACCTATATTACAGCGCTTTCATGTTGCCAGAAAATTGATAATTACAGCTCGTCAGCTCACATCCCATTTAGTCAGATTAAAGTAATCCTCTAGGAGCCTGTTGGAATGTTATATACATTTGGGCCACAACTGTTAGAAAATAACTTTGTGGAGGAGCAAATGTCCCAAATATACTTTTCAAAGATAAAAGAAAGCATGAGAGTTGAAATTCTCCATCCCCGAGTGACTAAGTTCATCCTCGTTCTTGTTTTATTGCCTTGTAAGGACACATGGCAGATGTAAGGACTACAGTCATATTTAAACCTGTCTGGGGTTTAAAAACACCCCAAAAGCAGGGCCTTATTCTGAACTCCTGCAGTGTTTCGGACACCCTGAAAGCGAGCGCCCGGTGATCCCGCATCGCTTGGACACTCGCCTGCGAGTCCTTGGGGGCCAGTGACAGAGGTCACAGCTGATTTTTACACTGCTGATGGATGAGAGAAATTCATAACTATCTGTCTTTTACAAAATCTCTCGCATCCTACACAAGCTGACAGGAGGGGCATGCTACGAGTGCTTCCTGAATGTGGTTTACATATTTAAATTCTATACTTTCTATGTTGCTGTTGTCTTTGTCTCTAGTGCTGAGACGTTCTGATGAGTGGGTGCCATCTCACAGATTCAGGCTTACAGATTTGGACTCCCTCTGTGGGTAGAGGGACACCCACTACTGTCCCCGCATGTTTCACCAGGCACATCGTGAAGAGCCGTCTGCTATACTCGTGTAAATACGTTAAATGAGCTTCAAAGGACAGCGTGTGCATTAACTGGTACAAGTACCTTTTCCCAACTTTTTAAAAATCACTGAAAGAAGATATTACAAGGTGTTTGTCTGTAGTCTTTGTAAAATGTGAAAATTGATGCATTTACACATTGTATTTTTTTTAAAGGCTTTTATGGACCCAAAGACAGCTGATCTAGTTTACAGCATCTTCTGTTGAGTAATATCCCAGAGTTAAGACAGAAAATACGAAAAAAACTGAAAACCTAATAAAAATGTTAATATAGGTTTGTTTCTGATTTTTCTTTACCTTGTATCCTGTCTGGTTGGCTGTATCCTTCCTGGGTTCTCTGCCCGTTTGTAAAAAGCCGTCAATGGACAGTGTCTTTTTGAAAATACACGAAATGCCTCCAATATGTCCAGTTGTTGTGAAAAATGCACCGGATCGTTGCTCGGAATGAAAAAGTTCTATAGAGGAATAACCTCTAATGTTTTTTTTGTGATGCTATGTCATCTGCTTATGGCAGTTTGGTGTGATGCTGTAAATCGTGGGTTCTGCCCTTTTGCAGGTCGACGCGTCACTTTGTGCTGGGCCGATCGGCCGACTTTCACTGTGCTGTGTTACTATGTTTCCCAGCTTTACTCCCTGGCTCCACAAACCCCTTCATCAGTCCCTATGTTATACATCACAACCACTCATGCATTTATGTTCACGTTGAAATGCAAAAATAAATTTGCCATTTATACACAATATTTGGCCATGACTTTAGAAAATGTACAGAAATCTCAGCATGGCTTCATTTTCCACACAAAAAAATACATTGAGTATTGAATGCACTGCAACTTGCAAATCTTCTCGCTCCTGCCATAGTTCATACAGAGGGGCCAACCTTATTATTATCCAGTGATATGAATCAGTGAGTGACAAGGTAAAAACACTCAGGGAGCCAATCAGCTATCAGCTGGGGCCAGTGGCCCCACCCCCAAGAACAGCCCAGCCGCTGCAGTGAACCAGGAGGTCCCTGTAGGCTAAGCAGCACTGAATCGCCCCCCTGTGGAGAGGCAGGCTCCTGCAGCAGGTCTAACAGCCCAGCACATTCGCTGCTTCTTGTTTGCACTCTCAGTCCTACACTTCTCTACCTGCATGACTATGCATCAGCAGCTCTTCGATGTACCAGTGGCTGTTGCTCCATTGCACCAAATAAAGCATCGAGCTAAACGTGTGGCTGCGTCTGTCCTGAAGAAAAATGCCTGCCTGTTTAAGCCGTTTTCTGCACACATATTTTTCCACAGGTATAGACCACTATGAACATTTAGGCTGTTCACATGCTTGAAAGTATTGGTTTTATATCACATATATATATATATATATATATATGTTTTCTCCTGTTTAACGAAACATTTAAAATATGTCATTACAAACATCAAATACAGAGCACAGCATCCTTGCTCACCTGATTCTATCTGAACTGGTTCACTGAGACTAGACTGTGAAAGGTGCTTTTACATTTAGCTGTAAATGTGCCGACCATTGCAGCATCTCCTTCTGGCATGCAGAGTTAATATTTGTTTCTGCATTTGTAGCACACGGTAAACGCACTTTTAATATGAGGCCCAGGAGTTTATTTTGTAACCCATTTAAGATGCTTTATTGTACGGTTTATTTTAATTAAGCAAGTGGTAAGTTGGGAAGTCTGGCTGGTGACTGGTAAGCACAAAATTATGGACACACACAGAACTACACTCTAATACAGTTTCTACTGGAGGCATGAATCACTTCTCACAGCCGCCTAGCTATATTTCAAAATAAAAGCCTGCCCATGGACATTAACTGGCATTTTAAACGTGTTTGAGTTACAATCCGCCTGAGATCTGCTGTGGTTCATCAGTTACCATGCAGGTAGGATAGCGAACCTAATGGATCAGGGTTGCCTATCCCTGTTTTAGAGAGCTGGACTACTGACCAAACACTATACCCTGCAAATATTCAGCTCACATCTTAAAAAAGCAATAACTACTAAATAAACCGATTAAGGAGGATGTTACCTAGTTACACCATCACGGTACCGAAATGGTGTTTTTACATCAAATGGACACAACCGCTTGTCACGCCTGACAGTTCTGGAGTGTTTATATAACCTGGGTGGCTCACGGTCCAGTTTCTCCCATGTATTCAGTGTCCTCTCTTTGTATGCAAAGCCGAACGGCGTCTATTGACAGAGCATTACAAGCACCAATAAAAAACAGAAATATAAGGGGAACCCACCTCACTTTCCAACATCTCCCGAAGTCCACAGCCCGTGCGCTTCATGTATCACCTGGGCGCGGTATGTAGGCGCACCTGCCCCTCTAGCACTCCGGCACACCGGTCGGCGTCCCCCCTCCACCTTGTTTTCGCAAGTATGCGCGGTCCAGTCAATCAGACGCACGTCGCGGCCAAGCTGCTTTCAAATTTGCGCTCTGCGCATACACGCCCCGGCCTCTAGAGGGCGCTCTCTGTGCGAGCTCCCAGACCCCCCCCGATCGCGCTGTCAGACTCGCTCACCGCCGCGCTCTTGCTCTCAGACAAGTTCGGTCCGTTATGGCGAGTCGACTTCTGCTGCGGAGCGTTTTCGCTGCCGGCCGGGCAGTCAGGGCGCCGGGCACCGCTGCGGTAGTCCGCTCCATGGGCGCTTTGAAAGGTCAGTGCCTCTTATATATAGTGTTTATTATATACCGTAACGAGAAACCGAAGGAAAATAAACGCGACACTGGTGACATAGTAGAATGCATTTCCAAAGCTGAGCTCTGAAAGTTGGAGGCGTTCAGAATAATAAATAGTAAGGCGGCCATATTCATAGATATCCCTGCAGACAGATAATATTGATGTTCTGTGAAAAGTTTATACCCAAGGACAGGTATGAATCTACCGACATGCGTCTCCACATGATTTTATTTGGGGAAAACTCCGACCGTGGTTCACTATTTAGCCAGTATTAACACTTAAGTAACGCTAACATTAAAAGTTGTAAATATGAAATATGGTAGCTTTGAGGTAAATGAAGGTCACGGCGACGCGTCCGCGGACAGGCCGCGCGGGTAACCACACCTCTGTTGGCGGCGCTGCCCTGGTGCGCTGCCAAAGGGGGTTTTAAATTAACCCAGCGGCGCGCCGCACTCTACGTGCGTGTGCGCGTGTGCGCGCACCATGAAGCGCGATTGCTGTTTCCAGATCTTTACTACTGGGTGTGCACTTCATCATCACATGTAATTTTGCATGCTGAGCACAACTTGGTGCACCCCTGTTTTATGACTTATTTTTATGTATTAATTGTCTTTTCTTTCTTATTTTATCCGTTTGTTATATGTATTTCTTATACTTCCTTGACTTTTCCTCTTTTTGCTACTGGATGAAGAAATTTCCCCCAACTGGGAATCAATAAATTTCTTAACTCAAGACTGTGTCTCTCTCAAGAGCTTTGTATGCAACACTAAGAAACTAAGAAAACCATAGTTCTAAAGTAGACAGATGTTAGTATGATAAAAACAAGTTTATGTATAGTGGTTGGAAAAAGAATCGTAAAGAATTAGTATTGTTGATTATAATTATTATTATTGTTTTCTCTTGCCCGTCCCGGGGACGGCAGGCATTCCCACAGATGAGGAGCAGGCCACTGGCATTGAGCGACATGCTATCCAGGCTTTGGCAAAAGGACAGGTAAAATCTGGCCCGGTGATGCATTTCCTGCAGGAGCGCACAGGACCTTACAGATCGTGTCTGTCTCACCCCCAGGACCCATACAGCATTCTCAAACCCAAAAAGTATGCTGGCACCAAAGAGGACCCACACATTGTCCCTTCCATCAACAACAAGAGACTGGTGGGATGCCTGTGTAAGCAACACTGGCCATTATGGCAGGGAAATTGGGAATAAATATCACTGGACGAAACATAGAAGCAAGCTGCCTTTTTGCAGCATGCCTTTATAACAGGGTATTTAATGTGGTAACAAAATGTGTAAATGCAATCCAGGTATTCTTCAGTTCTTGAGTGAAAATGTTGACCACCTCAGTTTTTCACTGGAAACACGTATTTACACATGGATGTGGCATGAAGGTTGCCTGTCATTGCAGGTGAGGAGGACAACACTGCCATCGTGTGGTTCTGGCTCCATGAAGGACACGCCCAGCGATGCCCATCCTGTGGCTCCCACTACAAACTGGTCTCCCATGAACTACCCCACTAAGTCAGACTAGGGGCACTGGGATAATTGGTGTGTGCCAGTTCTAACAGACATGAAATACTTAACAGAATAAAATGCTATCTTGCTCTGAGGGCCTGTCTTGGATCTGTGGAAATGACCTCAGACCTTCTCCATTGTCTGCTGACCCTAACTTACCACATTTTGATGCTGAAGTTCAAGAATGAACTTAGAATGAGATAAAGACAAAGTAACTGTAATGCAACATGTATTCTTGTATCTTATGACATCAGGAATGTAGTGATACCTGAAAACACATGTACATAAAAGTCATTGGGGCCGGCAGAACCACAGTATGTCTGGTTATAAATAAAAATCAGTGGTTTCCAATCTGGTCTTCAGGGACTTGCAGACAGTCCAGGATTTTTCTGCCATCGGGAGCTGGGAGGGAGCAAAAAGGTGGACTGTCTGTGGGTCCCTGAGGCCTGGATTGGGCAACTCTGTTATTCAGATGGTTGGGAAGGGACTGGTCTGTAGGACCAGAGGTCAGGCGGCACCACCGCTTCTGAATAACAACTCAAACGCAGCCTTTGCACAGTAGTAAGATTTTATTAAGATGAAAAGTGTTTATGGCCAACACACAGGAGAGTCCTACACCAAACCTGTATGAATAGCTTATTTTTCAAATGGATAGCCAGAAACAAAAAAAAAATCTTTCATCACCTATCAGTATAGATACGAATGCCAGCCAAACTTGTGTAATCATTTTTTTCAATTACATATAACTGCATTTTTCCAGAATAGGAAGAACAATCCATGAAAATGGATCTGATTTACTAAGATGTTTTACTGAGTGTTTAATGCTGTAATGCTGTAGTCACATTGGCTAGATAAGAAAACACAAATAGCTAAAACTTGCAACTTAGCTGCTGATCAGCTACAACCAGAATACGTCTTGTCCTGCAGAGGACTGCAAATGAAGTGCGTTTTTTCTCGGGAGGAGATGGGTATTAAAAATGTCTGTGGTTACCCAGTGCTATAGTTTCAACATGACGTCAGACAAGGTTGAAGCCTTGGTGATGGTCGATGGCCTGCACCAGCTTCTCCTGAAGGCGCGCCTTGTCACTGTATTTGGGAAGATCCAGCAGGTTGAAGCAGGTGTGAGCGACGGGCAGGTAGTGGTCACCGCCGCCTGTGGGCTGAATGACCAGCTGCAGGGATTTCATGCCCAGGATGGGGATGCGGTCGCTTCCAGTGAGGAACACTGGTCAGAGAGAGGTGGGGTTATGGCCGTGAGGAACACCGGACAGAGAGAGGCGGGGTTATGGCCGTGAGGAACACTGGACAGAGAGAGGCGGGGTTATGGCCGTGAGGAACACCGGACGGAGAGGCGCGGGGTTACGGCCGTGAGGAACACCGGACAGAGAGGCGTGGGGTTACGGCTGTGAGGAACACCGGACAGAGAGGCGTGGGGTTACGGCTGTGAGGAACACCAGACAGAGAGGTGCAGGGGTTACGGCCGTGAGGAACACCGGACAGAGAGGTGCAGGGGTTACGGCTGTGAGGAACACCGGACAGAAAGGGGCAGGGTTACGGCCATGAGGAACACTGGACTTCATTAACAGAAGCCTCACAGAGTATGTCCTAGCCCGGGAACACATCCAGGACGTGACATTCTCAAACAGTTATGCAGAAGCATGTCTGGATCATATCTCACATGGAATAAGACTGTGACATAACTCTACAGAAGGGGTCACATGACCACATGAAGGAGGACATGCCATTAAGGTGAACAAAAGGTCTGTGGGACACTTACAGAGGAACTGTTTCTTCTTCTCTAGGGGAAGCTCATGGAAGACCTCCCAGAAGAGCTTAATGGTGGGATGCTCCGGCCAGTACTCGCCTTTGTACACCGTGCTCTGTGGGCGGGGCAAGGGGGTAGGGCAAGGAGGTAGGCCGGGGGGGGGAGGGGTCATGTTGTTGGGGGTGACCCCCCATCCCCCTTCAGTCGC
>JAODLD010000069.1:2047403-2060853 GCA_026781065.1 Mormyrops boulengeri | reverse complement strand
CAGGGCCAAACCTGCTTTCTGGCTGAGCTTGTACAGGAAGGTTTGCCGGGGGTCTGAGTGATCGCGACATGTCAGCTGTAGCAGGGAGCCGGACTTCTTCCATTTCTGCATGAACCACAGGCCTGGGGGGTGGGGTGGGGCGACATTAGCAAGGCAGATATGCTTCTCACTGGCAGCTTAGCGCACTGCAGGCCAAACTTCAGCAATGAGGGACCCACTACACAGGATCTCATGACAAACGGCCCTAACGCATCCACCCCCTCCCTCAAGATCTCAGTATTTATTAACCAGGCCAAACAGCTAAAAATGACGAATGGGTCACCAGAGCCCCCTCCCCCACAGACAGGAAGTACCGGTGTTGACGAGGGCGGAACTGTTGTACAGGGTGCCCAGGTGTGGACCAGACAGCGACAGGAAGGTGTGCAGCTTGTTCAGGTAGTACTTGAACCTGGGCCTGGTCAGCACCGAACGGACGATCAGGTTTCCCAGGGAATGGCCGACGAAGCTGGGAGGGTCAGATCAAGATCAGTGATGGGCACAGTACACCAGTCACACAGCCCATTCCACCTGCACACCCCCATGTAAACACCGACATCATGCTGATGCTTGATGTCGGACATGCGGAGGAGGGTCCCTTGCACTTGCCTGATCCTTGCGACTGTAAGGTTGTAAATCTGGATGTACTGAATGATCTCGTCCAGCAGCCGGTCCGTCATGGAGTCAAAATCCACAAAGGTGTCATTCTGCAAAGTAGAACAAAACCAAGCCAGCCAAAGATCAGCTAGGAGAGGCTCTCAGCTGAAGGGACTTTGCTATGTGCAAACGGCCCATTTCTGCTATTTAAATGACAGAATGAGAAAGCACCAACTATGTCAATATTCCAGTGTTCTGTTTTAAAGGATATTCTATTTGTGTACTTAAATTAGTCTGCATCACGTTTACTTGTTTGCACTGTGTGCGCCATCTTTGCAGTTAGTTTTGCACGACATGTATGTTCATCTATGCTCTACATACTTGCTGCCATACGCACCAGAATTTCCCCCAGGATCAATATAGTTTACCTTAATCTTATGTTATTAATGATGCGACCCGATTCCCACCTGATTGCGCTCGGACATGAGGAAATCAATGCGAGCCCCTGGCAAGCCCAGCTCTAGGTAGGTCTTCACCAACCTCAAGTCAGCACTGTTACCTGTAAAGCACATGAATGAGGCTGAATGCCAGCAAAGGGCGATGCAACTCATCGATGTCTGCCGCACGATTGAAGCAGGCAGCAGGGGCTGGGAGAGCGAGCACGACACTCACCGTCAAGGCCGTGGACGCACACAATCAGGTGTATGCCCTCTTCGGAGCTGGCCTCCTCCTCCGTGCTGAAGTAGGGGACACTTGACGCCAAGTCGGGAACCCCGCTGTATAGGAAGCCCGGTAACCCTAACCTGCCGAGGTCCTCTTTGGCCTGGGCGAAGCTAAATGAGAGCAGAAGCAGGGCTCTGGGATTATTGCCGCCCTATAAACAGCGGAACACTCAGTCTAAAGATAACTGGGGCTCATGTACTGCTCAGGGGAGATTCTGGCATTTTTAGGAACCATAAGAGGGGCCATAATTCATACAGAGGGGCCAACCTTATTAGCCAATGATATGTTTTGAATCAGTGAGTGACGGGAGGGGGCATTCCAGGAGCCAATCAGCTTTCAGCTGGGGCCAGGTGCTGTACACACCCCTGGTACTGCTTCCTATATTTTTTTTATAAAGGACTTAGTTTGATAGAACAAGTCCTCCAGTAGATATGAGCCAAATAGCCGAAAAAGACGTTTTGCAGAGTCAGCTTTTTTGGAGGATACAAGTTCCTCATTTTCAGAAGAGAATTTTGCAATATTTTTGACTCCCACCCCACCTGCATAGCTATAGCCCTATGTTACCTCCCTTGGAGGGTATTACTCACATCTTCATCTGCAGCGAGGGGATGCTCTCCCAGTAGTGTATGGAGGACACCGTGAGGCAGGAGGCCCGGGCAGCAGAAGTGAGGGAGGAGCCTTTAGGGGGCCGCTGGCTGGCCAGGTCAGCTGCTTCACTGAAGTGCTCCAAGCCCTGCAGCCTGGAGTGCAGACACAGCTCTCCGTGCCCGTCTATACCCTCCACTCTCTCAGCCAGCCCGTTCACATACGCCAAGCCGTCATCATCCTCATAATAACCGTTCTCAATCATCTCGTGCTCACATTCCTCATCCTCTACATCCTCTGTCGCTTTCGCCGCCCCCTGCTGGTCGGCCAGGGTAACGGCGGCCGTCTCCACCGGACTGATCTCGGAGACATCAGTGCTGGAACGTGAGCCGAAATAGTTCTCCACCAGGCCCCGCTTCACGATGTCGGTGCTGCTGGTGGCTGAGGTACTGGACTGGCAGGCTGTGTGCGGCTCACTGGGGGGGCCGACGGCTCCCTCGCAGGCATCCTCACTGGAGTCAGGGGCAGGATTGGGCTGCATGGCACCTTGTCGCGGAGCGCTAACCGCAGATCCAGAAGCAGCGGAGGAATGTGAAACAGCACTGCCGACAGCAGGACTTGGGGCTATGTTGCAGCTGTTGGGCCAAGCAGTCGGTGAGTCTGGATTGGTAGCTTCTGCCCTGCTATTGAGACAGTATGGACCCCTGATGGTGCTGGAGGGTGTCTCCTGTGTCACGGTACTCAGGCTCCCCTCTCTTCGCTGTAAGCAGCCCATCGCTCTGTCCGGCACTGTGCCAACAAAGCACTGGGAGGCGCTCTCTCCCTCCTCGTCAGATGGCAGGGAGTTGATGGAGGTAAGGGATGACTGGATACCGCTGATGGCGCTGGTGCCCTCGGTACAGAGGCCCTCCGTGGCCCCGCTGCTCCTGAAAGCAGCGCTTGGCTCAGATGGGGCCCGCTGAGGGCACTGAGAGGGCCTCCCCGCTTGCTGGGGGTCCCGCTCGGGGGCCAGAAATCCCCCGGCAAGCTGGGAGCCCGAGCCTGGCACAGTGGCAAAAGAGCTTGGCTCACTTTCAAAGCCTGAATCGGAGAGGCGAGAGGAGGCACAAGGGGCCGCTTTGCCTGGCAACTTGGTGCCATCGGCTCGCACGCCCAAGAGCGCCTCCCTGGGCAGGAGGCCCTGCTCACCAGCATCCAGCATCCTCTCCTCACACCTGGGGTCCTTCTCAAACACGAGGTCACTTCCTGGTGACTTATCACACCCCATGTCCGAGCAGCAATCCATTAGCGTTGAGCCACTGTTCCAGTTCGGCAGGAGAACAGTCACCTTCTCCCCCTGGTAAGGGTTCCTGGCGCTTGGCTTGACTTCTATGTGCCTCGGAAGCCCAGACGCTTTGGTTGCATTTTGACCAGAAGTTTCCGGATGCTGAGTTTCTGCTACAGGAACCACGCTAACTGCCTGCGTGCTGGTGTTAACCTGCGCAGCACAGTGATTAGCATGTTCACCTCTGATCTGGTTATTTGTCCCGGTTATGTTAGCGTCTGTGGGAGACCCCGAGACAGCGTGACAAGAGTCTGGCTTCCGTATGTCAGTGCTGGGATCCTGCAACAACGGCTTCCATTCCATCTGCTGATTCCCGAGGGACTCACCGTCTTCATATTTACTCAGGAAATCGGCGAGGGGGGCCTTGAAGTTTTTATATCCCACCAGGACCACAGAGTCTTTGGGGTTCGGCCCAATGAGCTTTTTAGGGTCCCCCGTCTTCAGGTTCTTCTTCAGCTTCATGGACTTGGTCCTGGATTTGCAATCATCTGTCGCCCCCTTCTGTGCCTTCGGCGGTACGTCACCATCAGTGGGCCGCGGGCTCCACGCCGGCGCATGCTGCAGCTTGGGCTCGGGGCTGGGAAGCCCCGAGGCGCCACAGTCTTTGGCGTCGGACTTGCTGGAGGCCGGGCCACCTCTGGCACTGTGCATGCCAAGCCAGGGTCCGTCGCGGTCTTATGGACCAGAACATTGAGCACACAGAGAAGCAGAAACAGTGAAGTGTTACAAGAAAGAACACGGGAGGGACAAACGAACATGCAAGTCAAAGCTTTATCTCATCAGATCTGCAGTCAAACTCTTCTTCCTCATATCAACAGTAATTTTATGGAGGAGAACAGCTGGCAGAAACTATCACAAACATCTAAAAGGCCGGCGCAAGATTTTTCCATCTAGGAAATGTGGCTCCGGCCTACAGCTATGCGGACCTTCAGTTACTGACTCCAGGTATCGGTCCTCGAAGATAATAGGCAGGGAGCTGGAATCCCCATCCAGGTCGGCACACTCCACGGGCAGCGGTGGCAGCGACAGGAAGTAGCTTGAGTTCTTGATGGCGGCAGACATCTGCAGGTGGCTTTGAGCGCTAGAAGTGAGTATGCAAACGCCTGTGAAGCTGTGAACTGCTGGAATCTTCTCATGGGGGATGTCAGTGCAGGTTCATCTATTTGACCAACATTCTTATACCGTAGCTTTTTTAGCAAGTTAGCATGCAAATCAAGCTATATAACAGACAAGATGAAACGGTAAGATCTTATGGATGCGGTGACTCTGTTTCTGCATGTACCGGGACAAGCAGGATAACTTCCTGACCCTGGAACTCAGAAGCTGCAGGATTTATTAATCACACAGCTGAGGCTCAGGCCTTACATGTAGATATTCCATTCAAAGCTCAGCAGAAGGTATAGTACAGTTAGCAGAACTTGAGCCAGAACCCAACAGCAACACGACAATGAAAAGAAGACCTGAAGAAATTTAGCGACTCACTGCAGTTCCTGATACGCAAGAGCTGTTTGCCTTGGGTGCTCAAAGCAGAAAAAGGCTTCTGCAAACCTCCGAACCTGTGAGAAGAAGAACGGAATGAGGAGGAAATGCATGGAAAATGCTAGAAACCTCACAACTTCAGCCTACAGATAGATCCTCAATAAAAAAAAAAAAAGATATAAGAAGATACCATATAAAAATGAAATTTTATCTAATAGCAAAAATCCAGTTATTTTTGCCTTTTCCTTTTTTTACTGCCTTGCACTGGGTTTGTGTTCAGTCCGGTTCCAGTAGGAGTTCTGGGTGCCGCACAAAGGTACACCTGGGCCACTCACGCGCAGCGTGTGGTGCTCCAGGGCCAGGAGCACGGCTATGCTCTCCTGCAGGGTCACCACCTCCAGGAACTGCCCCCATAGTGCCATCAGGAGGGAACACAACTGGGCAAGGTTCATGTTCACCAGCTCTGCCAGCTCATCAGGGCTCGATTCCTTCTGCTGGGAAAGTCAGAGACTATTAAATTCTAGAAAACGAACATGGACAGCAGCTGAGGCAGTGTCCACATTCAGATTAAAGGTCTTCATTTGTCATGTGCAACAGGTGCATTGGGATGCTTACACATTTAGCCACACTCAGTTAGAAAGAGACTAACGACAGTGAAGAACTAGACAAGATGCCAATACGGGTACTGATAAAGTGACAGTGTGACTGTCACAGGAAATGTGTATGTTGGTAATGTGAATGGCTGGGGGGGGGGGAGAGAGAGAAGCTGTTCTTTGAATCTGCAAGTCAGTGTTCTGATCCAGTGTTGACGATGTACTACGTTCCTATGTCCATGTGGTTCTACGTTAAAGTATGAATGGCCTTCCTAAGAAGTGATGCCTACCTTGACTTGTTCACAGAGCTCAGAGAGACGCGCCTCCACATCCAGTTTCTCTGAAACAGGAAGAAACAAAAGAGCAGCAGAATGATGATGCGTTCTGGCGTGGTGCACAGGGCACATTAGCAGCAAAGCCACGGTCAGGCCTTTGCGGCTACCGCTCGGTCTAAGCCTAAGGCGGACACCACAGTGAACCTCAGGAGGATGGCAGACGGAAAACCCAAGTTAGAAAGGAGAGAGGGGGAAAGGTTAGGGCAAGTGCTCATCGGAGAAGGTATCAACAAATACCGTTTACATCTAGACACAAATGTCGAGAAGTCTTTTTTAACTACGATTCTTAAATTTAAACCGGACTGACATCGTCAGCAGCAAAGCAGGGAGTAATCCTGAAGAAAAAGCAGTGGGAAAACAAGAAAAGGGATTGTGTGACGATCGGGCTGATGCAAGGGTCTGAGGGAGGGACATACCTATGCAGACGAGCGCCTGGCCTCGAGGAAATGGTCTTCTGAGAGCTCGCTCATAAAGGACTGGCATGCTGGGCTTGGCTAGTTTTGAGATTTGACATACAGGAATTTTAAATGGATCCCCGTGGACAGAGGAAGCGTGACTCAGAGTGTCTGTGCTCTGTCTCACTCCCCTGCTACAGCGCACAGAGGGCACAGCGAGCTTTCACAAACAGCACATGCACATTTGTGTCAGCAGGTGGCGGCGAGTGCACTGTTCCACACCTCAAGGACTGCACTGAGCTGTGCTTTGTTGAACCACGTAATGCTTCAGAGGAGCATTAAATTTTAAATTGAGCAGTACCATCATCTCACCTGGCATTTCAGGAGAAAACCAGGCGCTGATGATGATGATTCTCAGCACCACAGGACCTGAGGACTGGGTTTGTGCACCACTGGTTTGTTAGGTTAGGGTTCGTTAGGTGGCTGGGTGCCCTAACCCAATTCATCATGCAGCCTAGGGGCACTTGTTATTTAAAAGCACACTCTTGCCGCCCCCCCCCCCCCCCACTGTGTCCTTCTGACCATCAGACACACAAAGACCCCAGAGCCTGGGACTGTAAGCAACTGGCATTCTTCAGTGAACACTGATGTGAGCAGACGGAGGAACATGGGTTAGGTTTAGGGAAATTGAAGACTTTCGGTGTCAAAACCTTCAAGAGCAGGAACCAGAGCGTCTTTATTCTATGAAGAAGCAGCCCTTTGTAGTGTCAGTCAGATTAGTCAAAGAAAAAGTCTTAGCGGTGAGTGTTAGAATAAAAGTGTTTCTAAGCTGGTTTTAAGGAGTGAGACAAAATTCAACCGATATCAGGTAAAAAAAAATAAAAAATTCAAAGCAAATATTCAACAGAAATAAAATCATGGTCATTTGGTACAATGTGAGAACAGTCTGCAATACAACATGTGAGGATAATTGTGAATGATGTGTAAGTCACAATGTGACTGTGCACGCTGGACTGTGTCCCAGCATAAGTACTAGTAACCTTACCCAGCTCCATGCGGTGGGAGCATGGGAGGTCCTTGGAGACCGTGGTGAAGTAGTTGAAGAGTCCTTGGTAGGCCAGGAGAAGGCTGGCGCACAGGCTGTAGTGCAGGTGGTACGCGTGCTGCAGACAGGGCGGCGACACCACGAACGAGCGACCCTGCCGGACACAACAGCGAGCCGAGGTCAACACACAGGCCGTCGACAGGTGCGGTGTTAATGCTAATGCTAACAGCAGGTTAAAGCCGCGTGGGAGGGAGGGGTGTGTGTGGCTATCTTCGGCATACTCCCCATCCTCGCACATCGCGTCCTGCCCCCGGCTGTTATTTTGGGCGATATATTTAAAATCCATGCAACCTGTCAAACACTGCAAAGCCCTGCCAAGAACTCCTAGCCTCCTTGCTACTCTGGGGTACAAACATTCAGACATGATTTGTCCCATAGGAATGTGTTCTAATACTGAATTAAGGACCACAAGTTACTGTGTAATTTTAAAAAAGAATTAAAAGCAGGCCGTGTAATACTATATACATGCAACGCATGACTGCATATCTGTCCTAAATACCATGGAGTCAATGTTTCTTGAATAGCAAATTATAACTGGGGTAACAGAACAGACGTGTCTGGTTTACAGGTCTGATTCCCTCAGCTGGTGATGAGGCACATGAAAGGACATCGCGTTATTAGCTTGTTAAGGAGCCTGTCTGAGAGGCTAACCCCACAGGAACTAGCCGTAGATGTACAAGATAAGCAGGGTGCAACAGTAGGTACATTATGTGGATGCATATTGACCTGCGGCACTACAAAGATGGTTTTGGTAAAATGACTTCACCAAGCCCCGAGAAGGACAGCCGGGGGATGACTGAATACTGACTGTTAGTGGCAAGGGCTGCCTTACATCAGGGGAGACCTGCTTGATGTAACCCGTGCCAAACACCACACGCTCCAGGGCCGGAACCACGGAGTCCTTGGTCTGAGGGGGTGCGTTGCGGTTCAGCCACGTGCTCTTCACCGGCCGTGGGAAGCTGGGGAGGAGAACCAGCACGACTGAACATCCACACGGCGGCTGGCCGACATTCACACAATCAATCTAACGATAAGTGCAAATACACATGCTGGCCATCACGGGATCTGTCATAAAGACATGACGCGTAAGCTACCAGACAGTGTGAAGGACGCCGTTCAACCACCAGCTGGCGACGGAGTGATGCACAGCAGAGCTGGCAGACACTCCCACAGTGCCAGAAAAGAGGTACGACAGCTTGCCGAGACCATCCACCCGCCACTAGACCCCAAACGCCACTGCTAGCTGATGACATCATTCACACCGAAGCCTTGATTTTAGCCTGTGCTCGGCGCAGTGCTAATCACCATGCTAACGATTATACAATGAGAATGATTGGCATCAATAGCTAACTGGCCATGAGATATGACTCACAGAGCACAGCGATGACAGAATGATAAGTGACAGGGACCCACCTGATCAGCGGCTGGTGCAGGGCCACCAGGGAGCCATGGATGGTCACGGAGATGACGGACAGGTGGAAGTAGTCGAACATGACGTTGACGTGCTGGTGGATGCCCCGATGGAGGTCAAAGTGCAATCGGAGGGTGCGGCTGCTGATGTTCTGCATGGAGTTCAGCTCTTCCGGCCTGGGAACACAGGACTGTCTCAACACACTGTGGATGGGAGATTGTCCCCCTCCTCCCCAACAACTATGGATACCTACGAGTAATCCCCATCGGTGAAGTAGAGGTCCAAAGACAACTGAAAGTCCATGTCGTTCAGTGACTCTTCAACCTGAAGGAGAATTTAAGGGCTTCAGCCAAATTAGCACAGAAATCAGTCTGAACACAGTCATTTCAAAAAGCTGTGTTGCCTCTGGAAGGTGGTTAAGGCAGCACGACATCTGCAGTGCTGACACGGTAACACTGGACCATCTTTACACCGTGACTCAGCCAGCACAGACGGGTTTGCACTGTGACGGTCCTGCACCTACATTCCAGCTCGTGCTCCATTTTGCTCTCACCTTCTTTTCATCCAGCAGCAATTTCACTTTGAACACAAGGACATCATTGACGACAATCTCCTCATTCTTATAAAGTATCTGAAAGGTTTTGCTGCATATGGTTTCATTGTGGACCATGGCAGGGAAGGCAAGATCAGAGCCTGGAAGAAGGGGACAGAGAGTAAAGTGGCATGTGGACCATTAAGACACAAAGACGGGCCGAGCACAATCTGATGGCTATAAGGAGCTTTCCTTCACGCAGAAAGCTAGGTCAGATCCGCAGCTATAACACTACAGTAGCTGACTCAGACAGCTAAAACAGAACCATTCTACCTTAGTTAAGTTGAGAAAAAATATATTTCTCCTAAGTCCCAACACAGGGTTCAGAGGCGTGCCTGATACATAGCCAGAACACAGAGCAGGTGTCCTGTGACAGCCACGTCACCTTAAATGACACAGAACACAACTTGACACGTGACGTCATTTTGTTCAAGGGATGCCCCATACCTGACTCGCCTTTCAGCACACTGGAGCTAGAGACTGAGGCTTGGACACCATCATCACAAACAGTTCATTACAAAATAATATTTCATTTTATCTCCTAACAACTTTAGTTCTGCAAAAGGGAACTGAAACTCAACTTTTCTCTTACAAAATGAAACATCAAATTCAAAAGGAAACGGAACCCTTATCTTGTTCGCCTTCAGTAAGAAATGCACTTAACATTATCCTTTAATGCACTCCACACAGGCAAATATATACAAATGTGTTTCTGTATAATGGTTTTGTGTGAATCTTCTAATGAATGAAACCAATAGATACATTTCATATTTATTTTGCATGGTCTCCCGCAAAGGCCGGGATATCCCACATCCCATTGGAAAAGAAGCAGTATCTAATGTCACCAGGGAAGACCTCAGCACTCGCTCTGATGCCACCGGACGGGACACTGGGACACATCTCAGTAGGTTGTTTTGAAGCATGACATGGTCCATCCACACGGTGACCTTACCATTGTGTTTGCATACCAGTCTATCAAGGTCAAGGTCTTTTGCCCGGACATACCAAGTTCCAATGGCAGCTGATATGTTACTCTGCAAGCCTGCTAGTTTGAAGATGAACTGACCTGTGGGTTTCAGAAGGCTGGCTTCCACCTTGTGAGGGTACCGCTGGGGCACCTTCAGGTTACTACGGATCTGGTAAAACCTGAAAAAAAAGAAAGTTCTGGTTCAAAGCAGCCTTTGGACCATTCGATTCATGAACATCGCAAAAATTGTGGGCCCTCGTTCCAATAATGTCATCATACCAGCTACAGTCTAAGAAAAGAAAATGTATTTTACTCCCCCACCTGTTTCCCAATCAAATGTCAGCTTCACACACGTGACAAATGTACATAGTACAGTCCTACTGATCCCTGAAGCACCTCCACTTCAACACCAGTCTGGAGGATGTCAATCTGTAAGCCTTCAGGAACAGTACAAGTTCCCCCACAATAGTCCTGAAGAACCTCAACCTGACACAAAATATCCAAATCTCCATGTGGAAAAAGTATCAAAGCCCCCATGTGGAGAGGGCACTCAAGCCCCCGTGCAGAGTGGGCACTAATCATAAGAATGTGGGCTTTATGCAGAGTCACACAAGCCCAATCTGGCTTGGAGCATGGCAGCAAGCGGTTCCGGCAGGCTCAGAAGACATGCTCCAACAGCATCAGCATGGAATCAGGAAGACATCCATCGCAGGCCAAATGGGAACAGCCAGTTTCGTAATGTTTGCAATTTGCTTTTCTGTTTCGACTTCTTTCTGCATACTCTTGAGTTTAGAAAAGGGGTGCAGTGATACAGCTGACATGCTGCTACAGGACCATGTCCCATCATTTCTGCCTGCAGTAACTGCTTCCCTGTTGCCTAGAGAGAGCTGCTGGAATGAGCTGGTCAGAAAGCACGCAGAAGCACCTTCTTGGTGACCAGACGTGCTTCCCAATTAGAATCAGAATTTGGTGATCAGTGGTTATTGCTGACACACCACAGCACACAAAAACGAAACGTGTCTTCTGCATTTAACTCATATGCGACATCGTGACATAGCAGTTAATTCAGCGCCCGGGGAGCAGTGCTTGGGGATGGTACCTTGCTCAGGGTACCTCAGTGGTGCCTTGCTGGTTGGGGATTCAAACCAGCAATCTTTCAATTACAAGTGTGCTTCCCTAACCATTAAATCACCACTGGACAAGAGACCCATGTAAAAAAAAAAACTCCAATTACGTTGCCGTTTTTTTTACTGAATCAGCTGCTAAATATCAGAGGCATATAAACAGTTCAAACATGCTTGGGCTTCTACGACCTGCCACCTCCCTGGAGAAACTTCAGGAAGCATTTAGACCAAACAAGCCAAAGCTTGACTTGACTGACTAGCAGACATAACACTTTTTTTTTTTTTAATCACAGTTTTGCTGGACCGCAGGTTAGTGAATGACAGCACTCTTTGTGATTTATACAGGTTCAGATTCCCTGCCCACCAGTTCTATGACAGGGTCTATTAAGTGACCACACAGCATTGGCCAAAGAACACACTGGTGCTATCTCTGGACCGAGAGAAGTGCGAGATGCCCGGAGATGAAACCCTAAAGGACACTCACCCTCTCTGGAAGAGATCCACGTTGTAGAACTTGAGGAGCTCCAGGCAGAACTCCACTGTGGCCTGCACCTCGCTCATTTTAGAATTCAGAGGAGGCGGGCCTCGCTCACATCGCCCACTCCACACCTGCACAGTAAGGTCGCGTTAAGCATGTGACAGCCCTGTGTTTCTGGCCACACTCCCCGATCTCAGCTGACATCATTCAGAATGTGGGAACCACTAGCTGAGTCTATCTATGATTTTCATCTCGTCAGCTCCAGCCCTTTCGAACGCAAGATACTGACATCTGCTGCATCCAAACTGTAGCTGGAGCATAAAATAAGAGGAGGAGCAGGGTGAGGGCCCGTGACTCACAGGACACAAATAACCTGAAATGCAATATGAACAGCTGGACAAAGACAGAAATACATTGGCCTACATGAATTTTAACTCAATCGTATTTTTAGCATTCGCCTTTAGTAAATGCAAAAACCAATAAATTCTGTACAATTTCAACTGGTAAGTTACAGTGAAATAACTTTCAACGCAGCCAAAGAAAACAGGACATCTAGAACTACAACAGAGGACATGGGATGAGAGGAGTTTGATGAACAACATGAAGGGAAAGACACAAATCCCATTTCAGTACGGGAGTCTTTACTGCTGGTCGTTCTCATAAAGCCCATTTCAGTACGGGAGTCTTTACTGCTGGTTATTCTGACAAAGCCCATTTCAGTACGGGAGTCTTTACTGCTGGTTATTCTGACAAAGCCCATTTCAGTACGGGAGTCTTTACTGCTGGTCGTTCTCATAAAGCCCATATCAGTACGGGAGTCTTTGCTGCTGGTTATTCTCACAAAGCCCATTTTAGTACAGGAGTCTTTGCTGTTGGTCATTCTCTTAAAGCCCATTTCATTTCGGGAGTCTTTACTGCTGGTCATTCTCACAAAGCCCATTTCATTAAGGGAGTCTTTGCTGTTGGTCATTCTCTTAAAGCCCATTTCATTAAGGGAGTCTTTGCTGCTGGTCATTCTCTTAAAGCCTACCTAAACAGACATCCGAGGCCATGTATACAATCCATGCACAAAAATGACAGTTTTGGACACTGGACATTGTTTCATGCCAAACCTTCTTGTCTACCCACCTAATAATAATAATAATAATCTGGAAGGAAAGAAATGTTGCACAGAAAACATCTACAATAAAACAAGGATTTAAAGTGATGTGACTCAGCATGCACCTCACACAGCACGAACGATGTGACAGAATGTTTCTGCTAAAAGCAGGTTATCTATGGCCTATCTCCTGTCCTCCCCCCATGGGCCAATAGTGCCCCAGCTTCTGCAGCAGTCTGCCCCCCCGCCCCCGTCGAGTGACTGTGCACTTACTCACTACACTGATTAAAACCTGTAACTCAGCAGCCAAGAGCACAGACTGGTCCTGAGTAGCTGTACTGGGAATGAGGGTTAAACGTCCAAAACACGTCACCTTACTAGAGCCATCAGATGCCTAGGGGGTTTTCAACAGTGGTACGTCTAATTATCTTCTGTTAATTAAAAGAAATCCAGCAGTCCCTCTGGACAGTTCTCCTCTGTACCACATCAGCCAAATAGGATGCCTCTCTGAGCAGGACATTCAGGACATATTCAAACTCCAGCAAAGGCCCAACACACAGAGTCCATCAGCTTCCATACTTGGGTGTAAAGCTAACTGGCCAGGAGC
>JAODLD010000069.1:2015559-2028882 GCA_026781065.1 Mormyrops boulengeri | reverse complement strand
CCCCCCCCCCCCCCCCCCCCCCCCCCCCCCCCCCCCCCCCCCCCCCCCCCCCCCCCCCCCCCCCCCCCGGGGGCCCCCCCCCCCGGTCTTGTCTCAGTGAGGCTGCCTCTGATTTTGTTGCTGTTTTTCTCTTTAAAGGGTGATCCCGGAGCAGAGGGCACCCCAGGAGAGAAAGGCGATCAGGTGAGTTGCAGCCGCTGTCTGCGGCCTGAATCCTGCTGCATGCACAGACACGGATCGGCCTCACTGATGTGTTTGTGTTCGCAGGGAGACGCAGGAGAACCGGGACCAAAAGGATCAGTGAGTTTTTCTCTTACTCTTCAGAGGGAGTCATGGGTGCCATCTTGCTAAAGATGGTCTTGCAGTCTGCATTCAAATCACAAAGGATTGATTATGTTTGAAAAATATCACCATGGAAATAAATGACACTTTACTAGACGGGACACAAATATTTAGTGATAACTCAGTTACTACTGAAGTACAAATGATGAACAAATATAGTCACTACTTGAGATAAAAAATGCATCATGATTAATTAACGATGAACAAACCTGAGCGGTATTTATGTTATTCATTACTTCTTCCTTCAGTAATTCACAAAGGTTCACAGAATTAACAGATATAGTAACAAATATAGTAAGTGTTTGGGATAAAAGTTGCATCATGATTCATTAATGATGGATGAACATGAGATCAGTTTGTAACTAAGACGTAGTTTGTTACCAAATATAGTTATAACCAGATGCAGGGCACAGTGTGTCTGTCACGGCAGTGCGGACCTTTTGCCAGCAGGGGACGGGAGCGAGCCCTATGTTACAGTCGGTAGATCTTCACTGCGGCTTAAATGGGCCATAATGGAGAACGCAGCTTATCAGGAGATAGAGCACGCAGCTTCGCAGGTCCGCAAAACCTCGCATGACCCAGAGCAGCTCTGATGGTCATGCTTCTGCTCTGCCTCCAGACGGGAAGCCCGGGCGAGGCTGGGAACCGGGGGCCAGAGGGGGGCCGGGGGCAGCCCGGAATCCAGGGCCCCCCCGGGAGCCCGGGGCCCCGTGGCATGCAGGGAGACAGGGGCCTTCCGGGGGTCACGGGGTCACAGGGACCAGCGGTACGTATGCAGCCCTGCAGAAGTGCTCTGCCATGTTTATTATGATCATGATAAATATTACTGTGCATGTTCTTACTCCTGAAGGCCGGTTCTACTGAGTACTGTAATTAGAATAAGTGTACTGGCCGGTGATGTGCCACGAGGTCACGGGTTCGAGCCCCTTTGTGTGTCACCAGGGCAATGAGCCGAGCAACCAGCACATCCGTCAGGTGTGCATGCGTGTCATGCAGGGTAAGTGTGCCCCCTTACCGTGGTACTCAGACGCTTTACCTCCTCACTATGCCCACCACTCTCTGTGCCCAAAACAACACTCTACACTTACTTTATAATCTTAATGTCACTCTGTCAGACTGTGACTGTCGAGCAGACCCGTATGTTAGATATTCTGGGAAGATTCTTCTAGAATGTGTGTCATGAAGAGCATAATTAGGTGAGCATGAGGTGGCTGCCCATCAAGGTCTCACGGATGTTAGAAGAGGAGATGTCTCAGAAGGCCATTTCTGTGACAATACATGGAAATATCGGCGTTGGCGTTTAAGTGTCTGGTGCCTCTCCGGGATCTCACTTATTCCTGAAAGCCGTCGTCTGTCTCACGGTGGTTATGAACCCACCGGTCTGTCGCTGTTCTTGGTAATTAGCTGGCAGATGTTTCTGTCAGAAAGGACATGATCCTCATTCATGCAGAGGGATGTTTACAGGAGGCTGGGGACTCAGGGCTGCTTCTGGCTTCTTTTGAAATGAAACAATGTTTTATTTTTCAATTTGCACAAGTACAATGCAATGCGTCTCTTTGCATATCCCATCATGCTCTCCTTTCAGACATACGCATGCATTTATACAGGTAAGGGCTAAGCTTGGGGTCTGTGCGCGGGGTCAGCCTTTTTTCTGGCCCCCCTGGAGCATTTTGGGGGGGGTTAAGGGCCTTATGGAGATGTTACTGATCTGCTGAGGATAGGATTTGAACCTGCAACCTTCCAATCACAGGCACTGAACCATAATGACACGCTAGCTTGTAACACAGCTTTAGGACCTGCTGGTGTTTATTCCTGTGTGACTCTCGCTGATGCCGCACCCCCTTGACTCCCCCAACAGAGCAGCTGGCTCAGTTGGCTGCCAGCCTCCGCCGGCCAGAGTCCGGTGCCGTGGGGCTGCCGGGCCGACCTGGACCACCTGGACCTCCTGGGGCCCAAGGGGACAGCGGCTTCCCCGGCCAGGCAGGGGTCAGGGGGCTTCCAGGTCTCAAGGGCCCCCCTGGACTCATCGGACTCAAGGGGCCGAAAGGTGGGCAAACCGGGCTTTTTGGGCGGTACTGCGGTGGGATGTGCTCATGTCCAGATGGACTTCATACCTGTGTACCTCAATGTGTGCCGTAGGGGCGCTTCTGAAGCACTAATATCAGCTAGTCGTATTTAACTTGGTATATGGGAGAGATGGGAGATTTAGGCGTCTAACTTGCAAAAGGTCAGAGGTGACGTGTGCTTGGTGTGTCTGCATAATGAAGGTGAAATGGGTGACAGAGGAGAACGAGGCCCGACTGTGAGGGGGCCCAAAGGTCAACCAGGAGCCCCAGGCCTGCCAGGTAGGAATCAGCCCCCACGTCGTCATGGCGATGTAGCGGTGAGCATAGTGAAGCAGACGCTCTGGCTGTCGTGCTGGAAAGCTGATGAACACAAACACACGGCGTGTCTGATAAGCTAAGGATGCTAATCTGCTCATTTCAGCAGAATCACCCCCCAGAATCACTGCCTGTCTGCTGCGTAATTTGAGACTGTCAGACAAAATTACATCAAGAAATTAATTCCTCCCAAAGACATGAGCTATTTCATAATTCAACCCCAATTAAACCTGACTCCCCACCATTGCCATGACCTCCGACCCTTGATCGCAGGTGAGCCTGGCAGACCAGGCTACGGCAGGGATGGCCGTGACGGCGAGAGGGGCCCCCCTGGATTCTCCGGCCAGCCAGGTGTCCCTGGGCCCCCGGGGCCAGCGGGGCCCAATGGCTACTGTGACCCATCAGCATGTAACTTACAGGCTGTGTCAGCCCCCGCAACGCTGGACATGAAGGGCCCTGGAAACTGAGACTCTCAGCGGAAGCCAGAGAGCGAGGGTGGGGGGGCCTGGCCCCCAGCCAGCACATAACGCACCCACAGCGCTTGTGTAACACTGGAGGAATGTTCAGTGTTAGACCACTAGGGGGATGTTAAGCTTTATCTGGGACTTTTGTGGCTTCCACAGACATATAATCTAAGGGACTTTCTGTTATGTCAGCAAGCTTTGCTCTTCCATTCTTTCCTCAGTCGTCGTCTTTTGTAAATCTTTGTTTTCACAGAAGTAAAATAAGCTCAAAGCCCCGCCCCCCAGTACACTGATAACGAGCGTTAGCTGAATGACATTTTCCTGTTCCTGTTTGGGTACGTGTTTTTATATGATACTTAAGGGAAACTGTCTGCAGAAACAGAGAAAACAGCATCCTGTATCACTGAAAGTGCCATACTTGTCTGTCCATCCCTCCATCCATCCATCCATCTTTATCCTGCACTGGGTCACTGTGACCTTACATTTCTCCATGTTTAAAAAAAAAACAGTGAAACAAAGAGCACATGTGAGGCATCATCCCCATGCAGGAGCAGTCAGTCTGAGCTGCATGGCGTGTATAAAACGGCCTTCTCAGTGGAACATCTTGTATTCACTCATATCTGACCCATATTCGTCCATACTGGGTGCTTATTTGCTCATACCCGGCTGATATTTGTTCAGACCAAGTTGCTATTTGTTCACTCAGCCTCTGTGGTGAGCCCGTCTTCTTCCAGGGCTGAGAAAGACCTGACAGCGACCTGTTCCACCATTACACAAGATTTGCCCATCAGTTTCTGTTTATTAAATGAGGTCTAAGGGGATTCACTGTAGGTTGCAGGAAAGCAAAATGCAAAAAGCATTTGAATAAATGTCTCAGGGCGCTCAGGAATGACTCTCTCTCAGTGACCAATGTCTTCCTGTGAGGAGTGTAACAATCACATCCACAGGCATAACCATGTCTGTATAACTGTCCACAGAAAGCCATCTTGTTAGTTTCATCACAGCCCACGAGGTGGATGTCCACCTGTAATCTCTGCCATCCTTTCAAACGTGATAACTGGCAGGAGTTTTCTCCCTCCAAAATGTGAAATAAAAGTGACAGGCCAATCCAGTTCTGCAGTTTCTGAGTATATGTTTAATAGGATACATCTAAACACAAACCAGTCATTGTATAAAAAGTATACATGGCACTTCAAGATGAGAGACAGTAAAATAAGGATGAAATGAAGTGGTATTTTCACGGACTTAGTATGAGCTGTGGAAGTTGCCATCAGGCAAACGAGAAAGGCGCCACACACAGTCAGTGAGGACCCCACAAGAGCATGGAGGCTGGAACTACATCAGCACACACAGCAGAAGTGTTTAATGCCTGGAAAGTCCTCAGCTGAGGTAGATCAAGATTACAATACCAAGGTCTCAGAGCAAAATAATCGCAGGTGGTTCTGCTAATAATAATCACAGGAAATAGAGAGCAACTGTTACATAAATAAAACCATATAACAACAATAAATAACACAGAGCAACAGTTACATCTTGCCAAGAATTTTGTAGTAGAAATTCAGCAGGGATTAACGGAAGGATGAAAATGTGTATTAGAAATTACAACTGCCATTTGTGTTTCATGACACCGATCTTAAAATACTGAAGGTACCCTATTTATAAACGTGCATCCTGAACACGGCAGGTGTTCAGCAGTTCTCTACAGACCACCCTGCCCTGCCACTCCACATGCTAATTAGCATCTTCATCCAGGACATCTGAAAAGGCCACACCCCCCTGCTTCTCCCAGATTACCAGCTGCAGCACTAGGGATTAGCCTGATTTGGTGCTGAGGCTGTGAACTGAGGATAAACCATCTTAAAAGATTCATTGAAGGTGCTTAGCAGGTCCCCCTGGGCTCTGAACATTGTCAATAGCATTTTAAAGGGTTAAACACAATTTTCATAACTAGGCAGGAAGTCAGCTGTGATGCCCAACTTGTCACCCATACGCGAGACAAATAAAAGATAAGATGAGCTGGAACTCAAAGCCTGACAGCCTTTGCTGTTGTCATGAAGCTCAGACCTCTTGCTTATTATCTGTACTGTCCTCTGAGCTGAGGTCTGTAAATGAACAGCAACCTTTTTACCTTTAAAAGATCAAAAGCATAGACACGGGGCAGAGACACAAGACAGGTGGGTGTGGGTCCCGAGGACGGGTACGAGTCCCGAGGGCGGGTGCGAGTCCTGAGGATGCCACCGGAGCAGAACTCCTGCCGGCAGTCAGTGTGAGGACTAAACGCCATCTCACCTGACATTCTACATAATAAAGCAGAATCACTCAGTGAGATGTGACCCTACACCATACAGGACGGCAGCAGTCTGAGACTGGAACAGGCCACACCTGGGGAGACCAGGACATGACTGACAGATGACTGACAAAAGCACAGATGGCTACAACAGTCATTTAACAACAATGCACTCAAACTTGATTCATTTACCACACACACGTTTCTAAAACAGACTACGAGTTCATAGCAGTACCTTAACTGTAAAAGAACTTTAAAAAGAAAAATAAAAGCTTTATCTTCTTGTCTTGCTTTAAAACTTTAGAAGAACCAGTGAGTCAGGTTACCCGTATAATGTAACTCCAACAAAGCAGTCAGCAGTCATCCTTAAAGATGACGTCAGCCACTCAACCACTGACACAGTTTTTAAAAGAAACACAGTTCTGTCACTCTTTTTATAGCTTAAATGACAAATTCAAGGCTTCTACATAAATAAAAATTAATGTCCAAAATGTGGCAAAGCTCGAAAAATGAAGCCCCGGACCCTGTTCAGTGTCATCAGTGAGCGCAGGGTCCTCACCTCAAGGACCCCAATGGTGGCCTCAACAAGTGCCCGAGTGCTGTGTCTGCAGTGTGTAAATGTACAGGGGCTGTTTCTCCCACATCACTGTGCCTGTAAGTAACACGCATAGCAGTTTAAATGAGCACTCACAAATCTATGGCAGGCATCCTGTACACAGCATAAATACTCAATATATTAGGAAATAAAGAATAACAATAATCTTATTATTAACCAAGAGCTCCTGAATTCCTCTTTCATTAATGCTCCTTTTCATCGAAATAGCTAACCAGCACAGAAAAAACATGGTCAGTGTTCATAAATGACCACCAGAGGGCCCCTTTCTCCCATGAACACCATAAAACAAAACATGCTGTTTTGAGTGTTTCATTCTGTGCACGAGCCATAAAATTTTACAAGGCGATTCAAATTTCACTTAAAGGGGAATTTTGTTTTTTTGTAATTATTGTAATGCCAAACTATACTGTAAAACTACATATCCCAGAATGCCCTTCTACATTTATTAACTTCACTATGTCTTTACCCTGTAAATTAACAAGTAATTAAAATAAAACTCAAACGAAGCAGGCCGAACTCCCCAGGCCCTATCCGGCATTGCTGTGACTCCATGCGCCCATGTCACATTCCTCAGGACCCACAGGCCTGGGGAGACACACATAGCTGTCCATGGTTGTGCCCAATGGGGCCTTCATGCTGTGACAGCAGCAGTTATACAAGTACAAACAAATAGAGCTGGTGAACACGCTAGTTGATGGCATTTAACGAATATATATATGAACAACTTAAGTTGACACAAAGTATAAAATACATAGCAAAAAAAACCACTGATAGATAAAATTTATAGTTGAATGCACTAGAGAACTCAAGGAAACAACTGAGCTCATAAATAAATCCATTCCTAAGAGAGGAACAGCACAGAAATATGGCAGGTGAGGAAATGCAAAAATAAAGTAAAATAAATGAAAGTGTCCTCTGTCTGAGGCACAGAATGAGAATATACAGTAATACTCCAAGCTGTAAACACAAATCAAAAATGGCACCTCTGAAAAGTGTCAAAAAACAAGATTCAAGTACATCCTGTGAAAAAGGTTAAAAAAAGTGATGGTTTGACGGCACCGTTTACCCCCCCCCGAAAAGAGAAAGAAAACTCAAAATATACAAACAGCGCCAACTGAGATAGCAAATCATATATATATGTACAGTCGATAGAGAATCACTCTGACCTAGACTATGAAAGGATGATTTTTCTGCAGTGGAAGAGAGACTGAGTTTAAATGTCTAATCCCTTCACATCAGGCTGGACGAATACTACAAAATACAATCAGAGACGAACTTAGAAGAAAGTTTGCCTTGTCAGTCACTGACGGTGTTTGCATATGACTATACAACAGCACGAGGATGGTTCTCTCTCAGCTGCACTCCGAGAGTCAGAGGGCATCGCAAACAATCATCAGTCTCCACCTGCAATCTGCGTATTGAACATCTGTACTGTCCCCAGTGGGATGGGGGCCTGCTCAGACACTTTATAAGCTCTCAACATAACCAGCTAAAACTGTGATGCATAAATTAACAACATTCTGCCTTTATGCAGCACCTCTGACTGGCACAGTGTAATCACTCCCACATGGAGTCTTAAGAAGCATGTGTTTGTACACAAATACCGAAACAATGATTTACACAAAGAAAGTTTTTCGTTTTGTCCGACACCAAATAACACAAATGTTACATTAGTAAAGCTCATGTATAAGCATTACAGTGTTATTTACATGGATAATGTTCGTCAGCGATATAATTTTTTGCTAGCTTTTGCTGCAATTTTAAAATGTCATGAACAGAATTGCAGCCTCCAGATTAGCTTATACGAACCTTCAGTGTGTTTGTTTTAGATATATATCTTTAAAGCAATTAAAACTCAAACTCACACATGGAATGTTCAGGTTATCACAAAAGCCTCTAAGCTAATATTTGCATTTAAAATGACATCACTAGTTACTCTGATGTGGATCTGATGAGAGTGTGATTCTCATATGGGAGCTGAGAGATGAAAGCTGGCTCAGTGAGACAGCTCTTCTTCTCAATTTTCTCTAAGGATGTAATGAGCAATGTTTTGGGGCCTCCAGGGGCCCAAGCAGAGGCTGCAGGGGAACAGGCTGGATTCCTCAGCATGTCAGTAGGCCTTGGCCGTTGAGTAAATGGCAGACTTGTGGAGAACCTCTTCAGGCCTACCCATTATGCCGAGCATGTGAGGAGGTGTAGATGCAGTCCTTGGGGTCACACCTCCCATGGGGGCCCTGAGGGCCGGGTGACCCCCGTAAGCCCACCCCTGGCAGAAATAAAAAGATCACTGTCACGACATGCATCACATAACAACTCTGTGGTTACAAAACCTGCTGAATACCACGAATGTACAAACAAAGGTAATGCCAAGGCAAACTCACAAACAAAACTGAACAGGACCAACTCTAAACAAAGGCAAAATCAGAAACAAAACCCGGACGGAAGCAGACTTACAAATGAAACACCAGAGCACACTCATAAAAAGTAGAAAGCACCAATGAGAACTCAAACAGAATGAAACATGGCAAACTTGCAAACAAAACAGAACAGCAAGGCAAACTTAAAAACGAAAGGAAATGCCTAGACATACTCACAAACAAAACAAACATCAGTGCAAAATCGCAAGCAAAACGAAACAGCTTGGCATACTAAAACAAGTATCAGGCAAACTCTCAAACAGCAAAACTAAATTTACAAACAGAACAAAACGATAAGACACAGTGAAAGCAAAGCAAAACAAACCAATAAGACAAACTCACAAACGAAATACCAGGGAAAATTCACATAAAGGCAAGCACAAACAAAACAGTAGGTAATGCTATGAAAATGCAAAAAAGTCCATGACATAAGCCAAAAAGCTTATGGCAGCACTACTGCTTTGAATAAAAGACTATTTAAATGATTCAGTGCTTATTATCTTTGTTATGAATCACTAGATGCCTTCCCAGTTAATAAACCAAGGTAGTCAGGCTAAATGATCATCAGAATACTTCTAATGCGAATGTTGGAATTTCAGACATTTCCAATTTTATGAGACATTAAAAATGTATGTCCCGTTTCCAAGGTTAATGTGGATTTTGCCTTAACTGGAATGTCATTACACCACATATCTGGTTCTGCCCTGTTCAGAATAAACATTCAGTGGTCTTAGTACCTTTTAATGTTTGTACATCTATCAACGGCGACAAAGGGAATGGGAAGCATGATTTACGTTTATGATTTAATCTATAATTTGAAAAGCAAAGTTCATTCTGAAATGAACTAAAGCTAATCTGTCATAGTCGACAGTTCCATGGTCTAGGTTCTACAGAAGAAAAGGCATGACAAGAGGAGCTAGTGGCTGTTAATCTCCTGTGGATGTGCCATATACAGGCACGTGGACCCGTCCTGAGTGTCAGTGCCACTGTGCATCCTTACCGGGTGGCCCTGGGACTCCGGGAATGCCCAGACCCAGCTGCCCTCTCTCCCCTTTCTGTCCTCGGTATCCTGCAGACAGACACAGCGCCCATGGGTCAAAGCGGCCAGGCCTGAGCATGGAATGGGGTTTAGTGGGTTAGTGCAGACGATCATGTCAGGTCACATGGCAGAGCATGTAATCCTCAGTGGATGGTACACTCTCATTACTGCCGCGGCCCAGTCCGGGACCCTCATGACTGTAAGTATGGCAGCCGACTGCTCCTCTGAGTGCTTCTCAGCTCTGCATCCACTCAGCACAGCCTCCGCAGCCCCTCCATGCAGACGACACGTGCCACAACCACATGGCAGGTCAATGCAACTCGCAATAAATATGACTGACAGCATTCTGCCCAAGAACCACGCTGCATCCCAGGGCTACAGAGGTGCCAGGCTGCACATCTCCATAAATGCAAGAAAGTATGTCGGGCATGGTGCGCTAACAGGTAGGTGTGCTAATAGGCAGGTGCGCTAGCGGGTATATGGTGCACTAAAGAGCTGGCATATTAACAAGCGGGTGAGCTAAAGAGTAAGTGCTGCGCTGAGGGGCAGGTGTGGTAAAGGGTAGGTGGTGGGCTACCTAGCAGGTCCACTAACTGGTACATGGTGCACTAAAGGGCAGGTGCACTAATGGATAGGTGGTGCACTAACAGGCAGGTGGTGTGCAAACAGGCAGGTGCACTAATGGACACGTGGTGCACTAATGGGCTGGTGTGCTAACAGATAGGTGGTGTGCTAAGGAGCAGGTGCCCTAAATATGAGTGGGGGAGGGGAGGCAAGGGGGCAAGACTAAGGAGAAAGCAGTGCCCAGCTGTCTCCATCAGGGTGGATGGAGGTCATGACACTCCAGCCTGAGTGAGACGCTTCTCAGGCAGTAGGAGCTGGCCACTGGAGACAGCGCCTCATGCTGGCTCCAACAAGGATGTGCAACTGTGTCTCCACACGCACTGATACACACTTACGCAGAACGAAATACACTTATCCACCGTATCTCGGTCACAGCCCTATGCAAAAATTAGTGCAAAACAATAATTCCACAAAAAAAGAGTTAAAGAGTTTAAAGAAAATATTACTAAAACACTCCCAATAACAAACAAAACAGTGACGTGCCCAGTGTCGGCATGGCTGGTTTTATCTTCGCTCATATTTTTGCTGTTAACTCACTTTTAATTCTTTAAAAAAATATAATGCCAAAGTGACTGTGTATAACCCGCATGCATAATGTATTACGCAGAAGATGAATGTCAAATTAAAGGTACCCTTTCATGTATCACATTAAAAGCCCCCTAAAAGGAGGGCAGTTGTGGTTTATTAACATATACAACTTTAATACCTTCATAACAGAGTGATATTCAGAAAGCAGTTTCTCATAGATATGTCACGCCACAAAAGCAGCTCCAAGCTGCGGGCTTTACATGTATGTTACAAACATGAATCCCGTTCCTTTAGCTTACACATGCAAATACATAAATGTATGTAGAAATCACATGAAGATGCATGTTTCCAAACAAAAACATTTCATCACTAAAAAAAAAAAACATGATCTACAGGGAATAAACAGAAAGACCGAGCGCCTGCAAGTGTCAGGTCAGCCTCACAAACACGGCGATTTCCTGGAACAGAGCAAAAATCTCAGAGAGGAACATTAAACAGAGGAATGTGAGATGCGGGGGAGGCTTACGAGATGGTAAGTAAGCCGGTGACCTTCCCGGCGTTATCTGCCGCTGTGCCCCACCAGCGTGTAAACTCAGCGCACAGCGGGCCGATGAAGCAAAATAATAAAATAACGATACAGAAATGTATATAGAGAGGAAATGTGGAAGTGCAGAGAGAGTGCTCCGCAGGGTGTCCTTCAGCAGAGATTCAGAAGCGTCATTTTCTGGATTTCCTCTGGGGGCGGTGAGGCTTCTCAGAAAGGAGGGTTGGTGTGAATAAATGCGGCGCTTTCTGGGTAAAACCAGGAAAGCTGCTATGCTTTATTACTTTTCTGTTTTCCCATTTTCCAACGGGCAGCAGACACGGTTATTGTCGGACGACCACAAACATTCACATATTAGCTCTGTGACGCTGCAGGCGGTGAATTTCAGTTCTGACAGTAATGACAGATGTGCCACTGTCACAGGTACATCTCTGGCATCAGTTTATGCACGCCTGTGTAACCAGGCTAAACCACAAGGGCACTGTGTTTCATGCAATGGCGCTGTTACAGTGTGCTGCCAGAGGAGGGCAGCATCCACGCTGACTATCCTGAGGTAGCTGTTTGTGCGCTACAACACAAGACACTTTAATTTGTTACATAATTATAAAACACACTAAACACGCTAAAGGTTTTCAGAGGGAAATCCTGCGATGCTACGGCCCCCCCACACAGGGGAGACGCCGATCCGGATAGAGTCCTCTTCAGGTTGGGCCGAGTAGTAAGTCCGTGCAGGAGTGTGATGGGGGGCTACTGTGACTTACTGCCACCCCCACGGGGCTGTACATGGGAGAATAAGATCCCTCCCCCCACGGTCCGGTGATCCTGTGGGGGGCGTGTTCCTCAGGTCCGTTCCCACCAAGCTTGCTGCTAACTAAACCCTCATGTACTCATTTCAGGGTGGGAGGAGGGAGGAGCGTCAATAAAGGTGCCGCTGTGACTATCCATCTCCCTCAGAGCACTCAGCGCCCCCTATTGGTATATTCAGGTGAGCTCCTTTCCCAGCCCATAGCAAGTGAGACCCTGGCTTCCTGTGGCTGTTTAAAGGCAAGGGCCTGGCAGCCGCACGACACCGCCGGACAGCGGCCAGCTCTAAGCCGGAGGGTGCGCTTTTCACTCGAGGGTGACACGGTGGGGTTAGATGCAAACTCAGCTCCCTTTGGGGTTGGGGGGGAGGTCACTCTGTTAGGGAGCAGGGCCACAGAGGGGGGGCACAGCACTGGGGTTTAGGCTGTCGGCCTACCTGGGGAGCCAGGTTGTCCTGGGGGCCCCGGGGAGCCATCATTGCCGGGGGGGCCTGGGGGCCCCGGGGGCCCTGGGGTCCCGTGACGGACCTGTGCTGCGAGGATGGCAGCTGGGGACTTTGTCTGAGGGGCCTGACTGGACCACAGCTCTGCGAGACAAAACAGTGAGTCAGGAGGAGGTCAGCAAAGGGCTGTAATATTCTGATGGGGCAGAGGGGGGCGCCGCTCTCAGTACCTTCAAATACTCTTAATACTTCTTTCTGTATTAATTTTCTGATTTCGTCCACAGTGTCGTCATCAATCTGTAAGGAAAGAGAGGCAGTTGCAGAGCATGCAGGGTTCGGCACAGCCCTCGGCACCTAATCTTCGGCCCGGCACAAAACACCGGAATGGGACATGGGGATCCCGGATTTGGATGCTGCCGGCCTAACCCCCCCCCCCCACTCCATTCTCTGCACTTTTGACTGTAACAGCACATGTCATGAGGGGATAACGCGGTGAGATCCTGCATCGCACTGGGGTCTAGCCCCACCGGAAAGGGGATGCGGGGAGCGGATGGATGCCTGCAGCCCTGCAGTCGTCCCTTCCGGCATTTTCCTGACTGCGGCAGATAACGGAGCCCTTCCCTGGGGCTGTTCAACATGCAAACGACCTCATTCATTACGATCGTTAGGAAGCCGGATTAGCCGAGAAGGGAGATGCGATACTCATGCTAATAACAGTGTAATCGGGCATCGCGTAGCCTGCTGAGCCGCGGGGGGGGGGGGGGGGGGGGGGGGGGGCCGGGGGGGGGGGGGGGGGGGGGGCGGGCGGGGGGGGGGGCGGGGGGGCGGGCGGGGG
>JAODLD010000069.1:1991283-2001848 GCA_026781065.1 Mormyrops boulengeri | reverse complement strand
CGTGATATGCCCGTACCGGTGATGCTCAGTACCAGTGCAGCCCGTGATATGCCCGTACCGGTGATGCTCAGTACCAGAGCAACCTGCAATACATACATACCAGCGGTCCGGGCAGCCCTTCCCCAGGCTCGCCCTTCTCTCCGGGGTCTCCTGGCACTCCGGGAATCCCTCGTTCCCCCTGGGAAACAGAGACAGGACTGATTTGGGTGTCGGGCTCAGAATGGAGTCTTTTTCCAGGATTAGGATGCAGCACTAAAACAGCATCATCAGGTGGCTGCAGCTGTTAGCATTTTACATTATTCATATTTCAGTCATTCAATATTAAAACAAATGGTCGCTAGTTTTATTAAAATAATATCACAGTGTTGATATTATTTCCAGCTGAATCTGAACTTGGCAGTTTTATATAATATAAAGTCATTAAGCGTTGATTCTCCAGACTATGAAGAAAATGAAATTCTGCTTTATATTGTTTACATTTTGGCCTGACCCAGTACGGCTCTGGGGCGCCCCCTACCTTTGGACCTCGGGATCCTCGGGGACCCAGTGATCCCTCCCCCTGTGAGAATAAAAACACGTGGGGGGGGGTTGTCATTTTGTCCCTTTTCAATCAGACATTGATGATGAACCTTGATTTGAGCTGCATCCTGAGAGCAGCACTTTGATGCCAGAGCCCCGTAATTAACAGGGCCATAGGGAGACTGACTCACAGAGGTTGTGTCTGTAGTGTGTCTTACACACAGCACACACACACACACACACACACACACACTCGCACCCACACTGATACACATACACACACAATGATACACACACACACACACACCCACGCTGATACACACACACACGCGCACACACCCACGCTGATACACACACACACCCACACACGCCGATACACACACACACACACACACACACACACACACACACCCACACGCCGATACACACACACACACACACACACACACACGACCTTTCACTCTGGCTTCTGTTTTCAGCGAGTGCATCCTAACTTCAGAAGTCATTCTACGGACTCTGGGGGCCCCAGGCAAAACAAGACCCAACATTGTCAATTTTATTGCCATTATGAGAGCGTCTAAGTCTAACTTAGTAACATCGTTAACAAAGAGAATTTAATAAACACAGGTCCTTTATGTTCACTTCCATAAAAAACAGAATAGGCAAATAAAGCAGCAAATGTGTCATTGCAATGTGCTAAACGTAATCAGCCGCCCTCAGGGGCCCCTCCCAGGGGCCCAGGCCCTTGCCTGTGCACCACTTTGGATGCCATTAAAATGCTCATGGATTTTCCTGCGTCGTGGCCTACTCAGAGTGTGGGAGTTAGGGTGCGTCTGGGAAAGGTTAATGCCAGGCTCTGGCGCGGATAAGCCAATTTGTGGCAGGAGCCTCCAACAAGAGACAGGGGCCCCATTAGCTGGCATAGGGTGCTGTGAGCTTGGCTTGTTAGGCGGGGAGACCCAGTGGGGCGTTTGCTCTGGCGTCGAGGCCTGAACGCCCCACCTGAGCAAGCTGCCTCCTTGGGGTTATAAATACGATCAGTCATCACCACAGGCAGCTTCCAGGTCAGGCTGTCTGCTGCTATGCTCACCTTCCAGCTAAATTATCTTAATGAGGGTGGAATCCTCCGGAAAAAGCAGAGAGACGCTCTTTATAAACAGTGAGGGGCAAAGGGCTCAGCGTGTATAGATCGTCATGTAGAACATCCATGTACCACGGCTAAATCCATGTTACTTACTAGATCACCTGGTATCCCTGATCCTGGAGTTCCGGGCTCTCCTTTGGGGCCAGGAGGACCTGGAGGGCCGGACACACCCCCTGACTCGCCCTGAAAGGAGACCGTGGTGACTCAGCATGCAGGGGGGTGGAGGGGGGGCACATCTCGGAGAGCTGACAGCAGTGAAGCGCCTCATGACGCAGGAGCTTGACTGCGATCTCGATTATCAGCCAGCTGACACGTGGCACTGAGCAGCGTGGGAGAGGAATGCAGAAGCTCCTGGAGTGCTCTTTAAAACCCACACTGCCGTCTCACTCTCTCTCTTTAGGTGGAGTGATCCAACACTCTGGCCTTAGAGACACACATGGTTTGTAGGAACTTGGCCTATGCTGAGATATGGCGCCCATTGCAAGCCACCCTCATACCATACCAAAGCCCCTCCTTTTTAACACGCGTCTCACCTTCTCTCCCTTGAGTCCATCCTGTCCTGGTGGTCCGGGATCTCCCGGCATGCCCTGTATGTTGTGCAGAACAGAAAAAGTGCCTGCTACAGCATCCTGAGCACCTCGGGTGTGTTTAACCGCTTCCCTCGACTTCATCAGGGTGGCAGACTGTCTGAACACCCCCGCGGCCCACAATCCTTTTCTTTACCCCATTTGAGCAAAAACAGATGCTCATTATGAGGAGCAGGTGCCAGGAACAGATTGGGCCCCAGCCTACATTCCTCACACACAAAGACCCAGTTCTGACTGTACCCACTAATTAATTCTCAAATTTGATTACTGATCATGTGTGTGACAATTCCCGGCCTCCGTTCTCTTTTCCCATTATTTGGCATGAGATGTACGAAAGAAAGCATGGATTTCCGAATGTTGGTGACGGAGACTCATACCGGATCACCGGGAAGTCCCGGGAGTCCAGGTGGGCCTGCCGGGCCTTCTTTGCCCTGAAGGAGAAAATTGCAGAGCATCAGATCAGCTCAAGGATGCATCATCACGGCCTCTGAGAAGCAGGCCAAGGAGAACAGGCACAGTTAGCTCTAGCCTGTCTCAGAAATTAGGTACCTGCAAAACGGTGTAAAAACTGGCCCAAAACACATCCGATTCAACTTATCATTTCTCTGTCCAGAAATGTCAAATTTAAATTTTCACAAAAATAATGGACATGTCTTACTCTTTTTGCCAACCTATGCCTTGTCATTATTCTTTCAGAAATTATCCATTGCAATGCAACAATCTTTCAGTGGTTCGGCCAAAAAAATGGTCAATTTCACCCTCAGGTTTTCTCATCAAAACCTACACAAAAAAACCCACTTAACTAGCTAACAAAACACAGCGGAAATGAGGCGCCCACTCATCAGGTCAGGGGGCACCCCAAAAACAGTCAACGGTAATGAGGCGAGATTTTTTAGCCTTTATTTTTCAGTTTTTCCCTGCTGGTACCTATTGAAATGCCCTTGATTTAATCTGAATGCTGATTCTTTACTCTAGGTTGAAAAGCACACCGTTATTTATACGCTTTTGTGGTGTCATCCCACAGGGCACTTCCCTGTCCTGATGCTTCCCTGAACCTTAAATAATGTAAACTGATGGATGGTCGTAATGGCTCGGTTTAATTTAGTATTAGATTATTATCTTCAGGCCCTGCTACTGGCCCCGTGTTTAACCGTGCTCTTGGCTCCCTGTGTAAGTGTGCTGTGTTTTCTGTGTTTCTCTGTGCTGCAGGCTCCTTTTAACTGTGCCATGCTCTCTGTATTTAACTGTGCTGTTGGCTCTTGTTTAACTGTGCTGCGTTGTCTGTTTAATTGTGCTGTTGGCTCTGTTTAACTCTGCCTTTGGCTCTGTGTTTAACTGTTCTGTGTTTAACTGTGTTGTTTTCTCTGTGTTTAACTATGCTGTTGGCTCTGTGCTATTTTCTCTGTGTTTAGATGATTATTTTCAGATTATTAGACAGGGGACTCAAATGACATGTTCATACCTCAAAGCCTGGTACCCCCATGGGACCTGGCAGCCCCATGTCACCCTTCAGCCCCTCGGGAAGGCAAAAAGAGCAGCAAATGGGCCATTTAGCATCAGCTGTGCTTTACTTTGCAACCATAACACTACCTTCAATGGGACTAAGATTTGTCTCTCTAATGGCTCCAGTGGGAGGAGCTGAATGTTTTGGAGCTGCAGTGAAATGATCTTTTTGATTTTCCTGTTTAGCATTTCAGAATGATTTTGGCCAGCATTCTCTTTCCTGTGAAGTGCTTCGCTCTGATATGACATCACATTCAAGGTCTGAATGAGGTCACTGTGAAAGCATGCAGGTGATTGGTGGACATGGGTAGCAAGAAAGGGCAGCTCTTCCAATCAGAAACAGCGTCAACACTGTAAAGCCAGCACAGTTCACTAGGTTACCTTTGGGCCCTGTAATCCTTGAATGCCTGCCTCACCCTGTCAGGAAAAATCATGAAGGAAAAATCAGAAGAATGCAATCCGGCAGCATCAAACATGGGCCGAGCAGGCGGCTTACATATATGTACAGAGCTGCAGGCATCCATGCTGCTGGCCTACTGGGTCATTTTACGGCCTGTTTCTAATGGGGAGCAACATTTCTTTTCTGCTCTGATGTCAATATGAAGAGCTCTTAGATGGTGATTTATCACTTACTAATGAAATCAGCCCACTGGCTAACCTTATAGGGTGCACTGCTGTATATTTAATACACGAGAATTAGAAGCTGTACCTTTGGCTCTGTGTATAACTGTGCCATTGGCTCACTGTTTTACGGTTCTGCTGGGTCTGTGTTTAACTGTGCCGTGTGCTCGCTGTTTAACTGTGGAGCATTCTCTGTGTTTAACTATGATGTTGGCTCTGTGTTTAGCTATGCTGTATTCTCTGTGGTCAGCTATGCCTTTGGCTCTGAGTTTAACTATGCTGTGTTCTTTGTATTTAACTGTGATGTGTTCTCCGTGTTTAACTGTGCTGTGTTCCCTGTGTTTAACTGTGCCGCTGACTCGGTGTTTAATCGTGCTGTTGGGCCTGTGTTTATACCTGATCCCCTTTCTCTCCTTTCTGTCCCTGGTCTCCAGTTTCACCCTGAAAGCACAGACAACATATTTAGCATGCAGAGATCCTAAAAATGGGGCCAATTTTTAATAAATGCGGCGGTGAATCAGAGCCCACTCTAAGAAAAACAGGTCATAAAGTGCATTTTCCAGCTCACATTTTACAGGCAATTTAGAGTCACTAATCTATCTGAAGCATGTGGACCCTGAAGGACCCAGAAGGAACCTGCTGTAAGGCCACACACAGCGAGGGCCAGATCCCAAGCATACCAGCCAGATCCGGCATTATGAGTCATACAGGTATGATGGGCACTTTATCCAATGAGGAGTGTCAACATCAACACATACGGGCAGAGGGAGGTGTCTCAAGCCATGTGCAGTCATCACCTAGGGGGAAACAAAAGGGACAGGATTATTCCCTGGATCACACTGATTGGCAGGCGGAGATGAGGTCATAAGAGAAGGCAGATAAGGATGGCTTCCCCCCTGGTGGATATATGCGGTACTGCACCTGCATCTCAGACCCAGGTCATGTGAAAATGATGGGCTGCTAACATCCCATATGGTGTGCTGCATTTACACAGAGCTTTGGTTTCTCTATTGCACCCCCTAGAGCTCACGCCTGGCATTTACTCCACATGCAATTTGGACACCAGGACCAAGGAAAAACATCAGTAGGGTGTTGCTTGAACATAGCAAAAATGCATCAGCGTTTGAATAAACATCAGAAGCGGGTGTTTAAATTTAAATTGGGGGCTTAATTTGACTGTTATGGAAAATAAACGACTTGATGCAAACGCAGGTGAAACAATCAGTCTCACGCAAAGACAGCAAAGCTGGCGTGCTGAGAGGGCGCCCCATGTCACGATAAGTAGACGCTTTCATTTAATAAAAGAGCAGTGTTTTACAGCTACCGCTACAAAAATATGATAATGGTAACAAATGTGTTCCTGTCCCTGCTGATAGCCTGACTGTCTCACCACGCCTGTGTGTTTTTACAAGTAAAGCAACATTTTAAATGTGAACATTTATGATGGCCAAGCCTCTCTGGGGCAACTAATTTCCTCAGGAAAACAATGTTTGCAGTCAGGGAGCACCCACACGGACCTGAACACCGACACCCACACACTAACCTTACACAACGCCTGCAGTAACCTGAACACCGACACCCACACTAACCTGAACACCAACACTCACTGGTTTCTTGTTTCGCTGAGATCTGAATGAGGTGCGGCTCACCTCGGGATTGTCCACAGTCGCCTGTTTCGCACTGTCTGCACCGTCACAGCACTTCCTACCTCACATCATGCACACCGAATCGGAGCCGCCACATGTGCTTACCGGGCCGGGGGGTCCTTGGGGTCCAACTTCACCCTGGTAAACAGAGAAACACACAGAGAAGCACACACCTTAAAAAACACTCTCCTTGACTGATATCAGAGCTGAACAAAAACAAAGATGGCGTCAGGGAGGTGGACCCTGTTCACTGTCGGGGTGAGGAGGGGCCTAGAAGGTCATTAGAACCTTCCAGATCACTTAGACTGGACCTAAAAGCCCTTTCCACAGGGTTTGTATGGGATGTAATAACACCCCTCAAAGGTGACTGACACAACAGTGATGCTGGTTTTAGCAGTTTGGTTGCACAATAAACTGCTCAGACAAATTAAGTGCAGATTTCTGCTCTTAGAGGTTTGCATGGAGTCCCTCCAGCCCCACAAGAGCCGATCTTGTTTATTCAGATAATCTTAGATATTCAAATCAATGTACTGTATATAATTGCATCTCCAAATGGGTTACCACTGATTTTACTGAAATATAAAAACACAACTCAAAGAGTACAAATGAAAACCTCACGACTGGATGTGTGGTTAATTGACCAGCCTTTATTTTAAGTGCTTTTAGTTAATGAGATTCCGAAAACTTTAAGCACAACACATGATAACTTTTGGGACTAAGGAGTCCGTCCATCAGCTGAAGATGCACTAAACAAAAAGGGTCTGAACAGAGACTTTATCCAAGGTGTTGCATGTTTTTGTGAAAGCAGGGTCAAACAGTCGAAAGAGCAGCTAGAGTTAAGGGCCTAGCACAACGGTGAAACCATTCTGCTGAGTCAAGGATTTGAACTTTCTGATCACAGGAACTGCTTTCAAACCTGCTGAGCCACACACTGCCCCTTACTTTGACACCAATATAGACCCTAACAAGCCCAATGTCGCTGCCCACAGGAGGGCCCTGTCGCTGCCCACAGGAGGGCGCTGCACACCTTCCCCACTCACCATTCATCTTCAGCCAATTTCAGTGGGCATGGCCAGCTAGGCCATGGTTATCCCACTGCCCTCCCATGCCCACACCAAGAAGTATTCATTTACAGACCAGCAGGGGGAGCCCATGGTCTGTTCCCTTGAGACGATGGGGCTAAATTTTCCCTGACGTCCTGGTTGCCTCACTGGGGTTGGACTGGTTGAATAACTGTGAACTGTGGGTAATGCATTATTTTTATGCATTAAATAGTGATTTATGACACCGTCTTTACGCCTTGTTCCTTCCCAAACAGTCTTCAGAGCTCATCTTGGTTTTCTGTCACTGTGCTTTGCGACGAGCCACGTCTCTTTATGCTGCCTAGGCGTAGCTCACTTTTTACACGCTTGACAGATCTTCCTCATTACTGAGTACCAAGTATCATCATCGTAGAAAGACTGCTGATTCTGCTTACTGAACAAACTAATAAGCGCATATCCTACACCTCCATGTGTGGTGTGCGGTTTTCATCGCAGGCCGGACCACAGCTCACCTTCTCTCCTTTTATCCCACTGGCTCCTTCTTTTCCAGGAGGACCCTACAGAGAGATGGAAGAGATTTCCTGATGAACAGGCTGCAAAAGCGCTTGCTTAGAGGAGGAGCGGAGGTGGCAGGGAGGTACGCACAGGCTCCCCTCTGTGTCCTTTCTCTCCATCCTTTCCTGGGGAACCAGGGTCTCCTTCCTCTCCCTGCAGAAACACACACAGGCAGACACGGTCATGGTGAGTGACAGGATCAACACAGAACGGTGAGGCCAGAGGAGTGGATGCATCACAAAGGTTGTATCATGGATGCATTACAAAGGCTGTATCATGTGGACTGTGGATAGGACAGGTGGGCTGCAGATAGCTCATGTGGGATGTGGATATGTCATGTGGGTTTGGGGATAAGTCAGGTGGACTGTGGGTTTAGGGATCAGTCGTGGGATTGGGGATAGGTCAGGTGGACTGTGGACTGGTCATGTGGGTTTAAGGATCAGTCATGTGGGTTAGGGGATAAGACAGGTGTATTATGGACAGGTCATGTGGGCATAGGGATAGATCATGTGGGCTGTGGCTAGGTCAGGTGGGCTTGGGGATTGGGTTAAGCTTGACTTCACACGGAACATCACCGACAGCATAAAGCTTTGAACAGCGAAGGGTTCTCTGAAGAAAACCTCACGCCCTGACAGATGAAACTTCTCACGGACTGAAGGTTGTGGCTGGGCGTTTAACTTATCAGAATAATAGCATCTTAAGGAGTATGTCAAAGAGCCTCACCCTCCCGCTGAGCCTCGGTGACTCTCTGTCTTCCATGACTGTCCCACTGACATGGTTTCCTGTGGCACTACTGGATGATCTGTTGTATCTGCGCTTGGGTTTAGTTCCAACTAGGTTCTCTGAATTATTTCTGCAACTGTTTCTGATGTCAGGCTCTAAAAAGTGTTTTGTTTGGCTCCTATCTCACCTATGTTACTGGTCATGCATGGGAAGCTCAGCCCAGTGGTACCTGAACCCAGGCTGGCTCCTTGACAGCTGTAAGTCGGTGATGGATGACCTGCCTTACTTGTATGTTTCTTTGGACAGAAGCATCTGCTAAACAAAAGTAAATGTGAACAAAAGGACACATTTATTCTGTGTTTAGCACAGATAAGCTCACTGATAGATGGATAGGTTAAAGCTTAACGCACACCATTTGTGTATCTGTGCACCACTGCTGTGAAGTAACATGTGCAAAAGTCAGCCTGAATCATGGAAAATGATTAGCTATGTGCAGTGTCGGGCAGGGTTCCACCAGTCCACTAATTGGCAAAGCTAACATTTTTATCAGATTAGCATTTCTGCTAACTCTGAGAACCATGAGCTTCCATTAAATTTAGTTCTGCTAATTGTAAATCCGTTAAACTTTATTCATCTGTGAAAAATTAACGTTCGAAAATGTTTGTATATCCTCAAATCACACATATTTGTTCTGGTCTGTTGTGAGAGTGTCTGCAAGTCTATCTGGCACGCTGTTGGCTGACTATGTGTAAACACAAGACACGATTGGTCGATAACTTGTGTTAACTTACGTACGGTAGTCTGGGCTAAGTGTAAGTGAAGAAAGATAAAGTCCATTTAATCTGGGGTACCCTAAACTATGCGGAAAACTGGGGCCTGTATCACAAAGCTGGATTTCTTGCTTAGTTGCATAACTTGTTGAATCTCATGTACCCTAGTTAAGATCGACTTTATCTTCATTCACCTACATTTAGCCCTTAAATATGATAAGTTATCTGGCTAAAGAAGAAATCCTGCTTTAGTCCCTGGTTATTTTCCTATATTTTCCAGGTTCTGATTGACAGAGCTACAAACCAATGAAAAGCTGAGACCCTCCTTCCTAGTTCTGGGTAAACGGCGCCATGTTTGTAATCCCCAAATGGCTTCACTGAGGGCAAAATGTCAGCATGAGCCAGTCGCATAATAGGACTCCTCTGACAAAAACCCTTATATCTCTTGCAAGGGGAATATCATTGGAAAAAAAATATTCTGGAGACTCTACAGCAGGGGTGTCAAACTCCAGTCCTGGAGGGCCAGAGCCCTGTGTAGCTTAGTTCTTTCCCTGTTCCACCACAAATGACTCAGCTAAAGAGCTGTGTGGTAATTAGCACAAGGAGTTGAATCAGGTGTGTTAAATGAGGGTAAACCCAGAACTGTGCAGGGCTACGGCCCTCCAGGACTGGAGTTTGACACCCCTGCTCTACAGAATCCAGGCATCTCCAGTTGGGTATAAGTCCTAAATATCCCCAGGTAATCACCCCAGCCCTGCAGAATTGCTAAACAAGTTAGAATTTCAGCTCTCTATTTATGTTTTTAAATGTTTCAGGGCCCAAAACAAAACTGAAGGAAAATTCATATAATAAAAGTTAGTGGTTATCGTTAGCTTGCGCTAAATTTTTTTGTGGTTTATCGGTCCAGCGTTATTGAATTAAACTTAGAAATTAGGTTAATGGCTATCAAGGCTAACTTTCTGGGCAGTTGTGCCCACCACTGGCTATGTGTGTATGCAGTATAATGTTGCTGACCCTACTGGACATTAGGTGCATGTGTGGTGCAGATACCCGAATTGCCTCAAGTGCAGCCCCTCTAGTGCTATACGGGGGCTCTCCAACCCAGAAGAGGAAGAAAAAGGAGAGGAAAAGCAGAGCAGACACAAGAGAAAGCACCCTAATGGAGGCTCCCAGGGCGGGAAGCCAGCCCTGCTGCATGCGAGCACATTTAAATGCAAATAAGGCAAGCGCCACAACCACAGTACAACACGCACAGGCAATCTGAGGCCTTCTGTCAAGTCTGAAATGGCTGACAACAAAATCGCCATCAAATATTTCCAAAGAATGAGAGAATGTAGATAATTAGGTGGTTTCGACTGAAAGGCAGCCCTGGGGTGGCTCTTCATTAATCTTAGTTTCCAGGTCCATAGCTTTTATCATGGTTGTGTGAATCCCTGCGGTAGATTCTTCAGTGA
>JAODLD010000069.1:1974336-1991183 GCA_026781065.1 Mormyrops boulengeri | reverse complement strand
CCCCCCTCTCCCCCCCTCTGCGCCGCGCGCCCGGGCGGGGGCCCCGCCCCCCCGGGGCCCCCCGGGGGGGCGGGGGGCGCCCCCCCCCGTGTCAACGTGGTGGTGAATGACTGCGTGCAATGGATGTTTCAGGACCTGGGAACACTTATCAGTTGTGCACTCTCTCTTTGTCCGCGCAGAAGCCGTGATGCTGGGGACAGGCCTGGCCTTCAGCGTGATGGGACACAGGCCCGCCTTCTGCTTAATGGCGAATGTAAACGCACCTTTGTGATGGAGACCAGTGCATCACTTTTATTTAAAGACCCCTTAAACACATCGCCTCGCCAGCATGTCCACAGCATGTCCCAGGATGACACGGGCTGCGCGATGGAATGATCACACATAGAAATAACAATAAAGGAGAAGAAATAGTACCGAAAGATGGAGCGTACGAGAATTCCCCAGTGCGCTTCTGCATAACGCCTACTGCCATGATCAATTCATGGTTGCTGGACGTGTTGTCGAACCTTCCTCAACAGCCAAGCTCATTCTGGGCAGAGACCTGCATTCCAGGGCCCACTGGTTACTTCAGAAGACCAGGAGAAGTTCTCGTTGTGGTCAGCTCTGCACTTTCACTGCCCACCACAGTGGATGGACTGAATGCATGCGGTTCAGGTCAACAGTATTAAATCTGTTTGTATTTCACAAAATAGCATCACTCTATTTCAGTCCCTGCTTCTCTGTGTGAAGGCAGCCCTTAAATAAAGCTGCTCTTAACCTTTCAGCCTGCAGTGCTACAGAGTGCCTTCATTCCTGAGGCCAGACTATAGGCAATGAAAACAGTAAAACTCCCCTTCATCGGCCAGTCAACCTGCAGAGCTGATTAACTATAGGCTATGAAAACAGTATAACTCCCCTTCATTGGCCAGTTAATCTGCAGAGCTGATTGACTACATGAGAAGAAAACAGTAAGAGTCACCTTCATTGGCCAGGAAAGCTGAATGGGTCCAAAACCTTCAAAATCCCTAGAAAAAATGCCCAGAACTAAAACCATACCTCATTTAAAATATGAATTTAAACCCTTCAGTTAAACAATCATATCAAAATGTACAATAATTTCTATAAAACATGAAGCCGGCTCATGTTGAATGATTAGGATAATTGCAACTGACTGGGATTATTCTTGTTTAAAGCCTCGTCTACATTAGATTTGATGATTGTATTATGAACTTTTCAAAAATGCCGTGGCATTGGCACCCTCACAAACCACCAGTACAAACCCTGATCTTTCATGCCCTTCTTAGTAAAAGTAACAGTTGAGTTTCTCCATCAGATGAAGTTAGCCACTTTCAGCATGTGACCAGTCAGTGACCTGTCTATTCCCAGGCTTCCCAGCAGCCCCGCAAGTGCTCAGACTGGTTCATACAGTGCAGTACGGGGGGGGGTGGTGGGTTAAGATGCTGTGCCTTTGATCAGAACGTCGCTAGTTCAGATTCCAGGGGTGGTAGGGTGATGTTACTGTTGGTCCCCTGATCAAGCCCCTTAGTTGTCCCAGGGACCGTCTGACCCTGCCTTCTCATAATGGATGACGGTATTGAAGAATGGTGCAGTGCCAGGGCAGGAGGCGGCCACATTACTGGGAAGTCACTTCCGCAGCACCAGTCTCCACTGATCTTCCTGACTTCCTGCTGCTCCAAAGCTCCTGCAGCTTCTTCTACTGCCCCCCTCTTTACCCCAGTGCACCCACCCGCAAAACCCCCCCCAGACACCCCCACAGCACCCTCTGACCCTTCGCGATCTAACAAACCTGCCATTCTCTGGCTGACTTAAATGTGTCCCAGACTGCAGGTTAAAATGCCTTTCTTCAGATACAGAATTTTTTTGAGGCCAAAAACACAAATCTTACAATAATGAAGCTGAACTGCATAACAATTTGGACCGGGTTGCTAGCTCCATTAAAGGGACAGTGCTAAAAGGGACGTTGCGACACCCTAATGGACTCCTACCAGTCAGACCCCCTCTAATTGTCAGCTTGAATCTTTTCTTTCTTCCCAGCAGTAAAACATCCACTTGGCCTTTAAATGTTAGCTGGTTTTGTCACAGTTGAGGTCACTAGTGACGCCAGATCACACAACATATTAACACTGCAATTACAGTAATTTAGAAATCGAGCATGAGACTAAGACCCAGCTTAATTACCTAATTTCACTGTGGCCCCACTCAGCCCAACAGTCAACCATCCTAAAGCTGGTCACCTTTGTTCCCCGATCATTTACTGCATAGAGGTTCATCGTCTTCTGCAAAGTTCCAAACTTTTAATAATAAACAGGTGAGCAGCAATGAGTAGGCATTGCCCAGATCCTCAGAACTCATTCTCTTTGGCGAAGAACTGACCGACACAGCGGCTTCCAGGCCATGGAACAACAGGAATTATGGGGGACCCAGTGCATTCAGTATACAGCGCCACCGGCAGCCTGAAGCTGGAGTTATCCCGTAGCGGCAAAGGAAGGACAGGATCCTTTGACATCCACTTCACACACAGAGCAGGAACCCCAGGAGATTTATGGAAAATGACAGCATTTAGGAACATAATGACTGCATGGCCTGCAGCAGGAACACTGGGCCCGGGGCCTGGGGCCTGGGGCCCGGTGCAGTGTGAAGGGCCATGGCCAAGGCGGGCAGCCCTCCAGTGGCACTGAAAGGCACACAGGCCCTGACGTGCCCTGTACGCATGAGAGAACATGTGCCATGTACCCGTCGGGAACCAGAGGAAGGGACAAGCGCTTGTCACCGAGGCAGGATGGCAGTACGGAGGGATACGGGGACCTCATGCACACACACATGCATGCACGCACACGCAGAAATGCACACAAAGGCTGTCACCAGCCTTGCCACCGTCAACCTGAACCGAAAAGTTATTTGAAGGCTAAATACCTTCCTGTGTCAGAGTAAGGGTGGCTCATCTCATAACAGACACGAAAGAAGACAAAGCAGCCTGCATTTAGGCGAAATCCCGCCTAAGCGTCTTACCTTAATCTCCGCTCCTTTGGAAGGTCCTGGGAGACCCTATAATTAAAAGATAAAAAGGCACACAATCACACACACATCCAAGAGGATTACTCTTTGATCTCACACAAGTGCTGCGTCATAGTCTGAAGCAGGCTAATTTGTTTATTTCAGTTACTGTCAGCAGACGGCTAAAAGCATGGCAACAGCTTTGAGGGTCTCGATTGACCTGATCCAGCTCAGTTAGGAATCAGAGCCAGCAGACCTGCTCTCCCTCTAACACCCTACTGCACTGTGCTGACGTCACCATGCCGACCCTGCACACCAAAATGTTTATTTTTATGGATGGATCTGCAGACTTGTAACTGTGGGCATCCTTGTCTGGGATTTGTGCACCATTTTTCCAAACTCCTGCTGCACACAGGTAATCGGTTCCCAGACCTAACCCGAAACCAATCAAATGTAACAGGATTCACTAACTCTCCGGACTTCCAATGATATGTCATGTGACCGCGAGAGATCAGCATGCAGAGAAGCATCCAGCTGATCCTCAACTTCTTCCTCATAGCAGCAAAAGAAACAAACACAAAGACCCCAAAACCACACCCTCAGCTCCTCGGATCGCCTTGCACTGTTCCTAGGAGAACATCATAGAATAGCAGACAGGATGTGCTACCACTGAACCCATATCTCTGGGGAAGAAATCCAGCTGCACAGGGCTGTATACAAGACACCTACAATAAAATCCTAAGCTGAAAGAAAAAGCTAAAATAATGTGTCCACAAGGCTAGGCTAAAGTAGAAATCCTTCATAAAGCTAAAGGAGACACCCTTCACCAAGCTTGGCTAATGGAGAAACTTTTACAAAGCTAGGGTAAGGAGAAACGCTTCACAAAGTTAGGGTAAAGGAGAAACCTTTGCAAAGTCAGGCTAAAGGAGAAACCCTTCGCAAAGCTAGCCTAAAGGAGAAACCTTCGCAAAGCCAGGCTAAAGGAGAAACCTTCGCAAAGCCAGGCTAAAGGAGAAACCTTCGCAAAGTCAGGCTAATGGAGAAACCCTTCACAAAACTAGAAAAAAAGGAGAAACCGGCACAAAGCTAAGCTAAAAGAGATTAAGGACACTGAGGAAGAGACAAAGCAGACTTACAGGTGGCCCCCGAGGCCCCGGCTCCCCCGGTTTCCCACGGCGACCCTAAAAGAGAGAGAGGGTTTATTGATGTCTGTCATGTTTGTCTCACTAAGATGACAACCTTTCCTGCTGTCATTTCTCTTTTACCATCTGTAGTTTTACTTAGAACCTAAACAGACACTCCCCGATCAGTTGGAACCTGAGCTCTAATCAGGTAACATTTAAAAACAATCAATTTTTAAACATCTGTTAGTGAATATGTGACTATTCAGGACATATAAACTATTAAGGAATGTCTGAATTCAACGCCTACACTGTTTCCTCCATAATACCCCATAAATGCGAGATAAAACGTCACCAGCTGATCCGTTTCCATGGGTCTCCTAGCCAGAGATGGTGCGCACAACTCACCCCTTCAAGAATAGTCTGTTGTCATGGTGATGGCTTCTTGGTAAAGTGAGTGAAGATTTAAAATGAAGAGAAAAAGCTTAAATGAAGCTAAAATAAGAGGAGGGATGTGTATGTGTGTTTCCATATATATATATATATACACACACATACATACACACACACATACACAGACAGACAGTCACACACACGCACATGCACACACACACACACATCATGGGAAACACATGAGCTGTGGGCTCTGTATGTTCGTTGGGATTTCATTCCATGTTCAGTGTTGGGAGGAGAGCGGTGACCTCACAGAAGGAAGGACACGGCAAACACCTGTCGCTTCCTGCCATCACGGCGAAGGCAGTCAGACAAAACCCAGGGAAAGCCCAGCCAACGCTGCTCCCCCTTCGAGGAATGATGGGCAATGCAGGGAATATGGACCAGAGACAAGCAACATGAAAGGCGGCAAAGCAAGAGGTGTCTGGGCTGGCGGAGGACAGGAAGCGTGACTCTCAGCCTCCTGAGCCGGGAGCAAGAGAAGCAGCTCCAGCATAAAGCCACTTAACGAGGAGAATGTGGCTGCCGTTCGCACGGGGACACACACTCGTCCGTTCGCACGGGGACTCACGCTCATCAGACATAAGGCAACAATGAGAGCCCGCTGCTCTCTGCTGGCTCTACCCTGTCTGAGAAGAATGACGAATTCCCAGGTAGAGCTAAGATGGCTAATTAACACCTGGGGAGGGGTACGCTAAAAAGACAGAAACGACAGAGGCAGCCTCTGAGAGAGGAAGGAGTCACGGAGCTAAGCAAACATTCTGCATCAGCCACTTACAGCTGATGGAGAGTACAACCATTCCAGCCCACGGACCAAAATTCTAGATTCCTGTAATAGGCTAAACACACACACACACACACAGACTGTTCCAAGTAAATGCCCTCTTGATTTATTCACTCTGAAATACCATCAGATGAAGCAGATTTTAAATGCCCATTTGTTCTGCTTCAGTCTAGCAGTAAGATGAGGATGAAACATTGTCTGCTTGTGCTGCCTTTGTGGTGATCTGGAGAGTGTCAATGTCATGCTGCACAGGTCACACTGCGGTGTGAGCTCCACACACTCCTCTTTAACAAGCCCTTGGGATCACAAGCCCTTTTCCACTATGGTCCTACACATCACACCTGGTCACGCAGCCTCCTTAAATGGCCAAAAAGAAAGCCAACTGAGTAGGAAATCGATGAATGATAAACGGGAGAGCAACCAGGGCCCACATTATTGTTTGGGCTGGATAGAGAAAAGAATGGAAGGAAATAGAGAGAGATAGAGAAAGAGACACAGACTGACACAGAGAGACAGAAAACGAGTGACCGAGAGACACACAGACAGAGAGAGACAGAGACAAAGAGAGATAGAGAGAGAGACAGAGACAAGACACAGACAGACACAGAGAGACACGGAGAGACAGACAGAGAATGAGTGACAGAGACAGAGACATACAGACAGAAAGACAGAGACAGACAGATATATGTAGAGACAGTGACAGAGAAAGAGAGAGAGACAGACTGAAACATTGAGAGACAGAGAAAGGTAAAGTGACTCTCACTGACGCTGTCTGTTAAAATGTATGTATGTCAACAGAGGTGCTTATGAGTGAGTAAATAAATTCACTCAGCCCACGGGTAAATATTAGAGTGTGAGAAGTGGCTTCTTCTCGGGCTGTTATTATTAAATATCAGGAGAGGAGAGGAGAGGAGTGGAGAGGAGAGAGAGAGAAGAGGAGAAGAGAGGAGAGGCAAAGCCGCATATATGCCAGTACGAGTGGCAGTCAGGCCACTCCTCTGGGACTGTGCTGTAAAGCCGGGCTTTCCGCTGCGCACAGTGCATTCAAACCTGCCCCCCAATGCCATTCAAACCCCACCCCCGTTTTCCTAAAGACATTCCTGTTTTCCCCGGACCAGACCACGAGGGTCACCATGATGGAATCGATGGTGTTATGGACACCTGGCCAGCTTGGAGCAAGGTCCCCAGGGGCTGGGAGATGGGAGTGAGCCTCTAAATCAGCCATGGCTGCCCAGCAGAGCCCAGTAATTACATTACTCAGATGAATTATAAAAAGTTAGCCTTCGCTCCACACAGATACAGCTGTGACAGAAGTTACATAAAAGTGCCACTATGTTGTTGGGAAGCGTTTCCTGGAGGAAGGTGACCTCTGCAAAGGGAGAGGATATCCTCTTGTAAATTACAATCATCAAATGCAGGATATTTAATGTGAATGGAAGAATTCTGAGGTGCTGTGACTGTCTCCATGCTTGCAGGATCCATACATACATGTTATAATATCCAGTAGCTCTAGTGACACCGCTGCCCTGCAACTCCACCCTCCCCGCGATTCCACCTCCTCCCTGCAACCCCGCCTCCCCCACGACACCACCTCCTTCCTGCAATACTCGCTTCCCCGCGACTCCACCTCCTCCCTGCAATCCTGCCTCCCCCACCTCCTTCCTGCGCCTCCACCTCCTCCCTACAACTCCGCCTCCCCATGACACCACATCCTCCCTGCAATACTTGCTTCCCCCGTGACTCACCTCCTCCTTGTGACTCCACCTCCTCCCTGTAACCCCGCCTCCCCACGACACCACCTCCTTCCTGCAATACTCGCTTCCCCCGCGACTCCACCTCCTCCCTGTAACTCTACCTCCTCCCTGCAATCCTGCCTCCCCCGCCTCCTCCCTACAACTCCGCCTCCCCGTGACACCACGTAGTCCCTGCAATACCCGCTTCCCCCGCCTCCTCCCTGTAACTCCAGCTCCCCTGCGACTCTACCACCTCCCAGCCTCTCTGCCTCCCCCTGGCTGCCCATAATATCCACGCAGCACTCCAGCTCACACAGCAGGATTTGTTCCAGTAGCCTGCCAGGGGTTAAGCGCAGCGCCTGACAGTGACAGGCAGATGGCAGCGAGGCTGATGGCAGTTTGGAGCGTGCTCACACGCAGCTTAGTCTTTATTTATTTATATCGCATATTGTGCATTTTATCTGCCCAATTTCTAAACATTTGAAAAGGACGCCTGGCGTTCTGGCTGGCGAAGCCCTCCCGCGGCTCGCCGAGGGCTCCGCTCACGGGTGCGGGGCTGCGCAGTTCACGAATCCCACCACTAGGTGGGGAACAGAGCTTACCTTTGAATGGCTTTGCTCCCAACGAGACTGATTTGGTGGGGGGTGGGGGCTGGTATTAACAAAGCAGGAACAGCAGGGGCTGTCCTTGCTGCGTGCCTGATCCAGGTCAGAGTTCCTGGTTCAGTTACACTCATGGGAAATCAGTTTGTGTAGAAAGAGTGTGAGCCGTGCAACTACACAAAAAATCTGTGCCACAGCATTTCTGAAGCGATTCTTTTCTGTTGCAAGCGATTTCAGTGGCCACACAAGGTCATTCCTCAGGGTTTGACCTGAAAACATTTAAATAAACACACTCACTGCTTAATCGAAGATCACATAAGGGGCGGTGGCACCGCTGGTGTCGAGTCTGACCTCTCTGCTCTTCTAGCCTTTCAGGATAGATGGCGCAGGTTGTGACAGACCTTTCCAGAGTTTAAGTGGCTGGAAGCTTTTCTCTAATGGAGCGATATAAAGTCAGTGTTTTTATAGGGCGATAATGGGTCGGCACTGAACTCCATTTCGATGTTTGCTTTTCAGCATGAGGGACGTGGAATAAAGCGCTTTAGGACGGCAAGTGCGTCACCACGTTAACCCTGTACCTTTTGATCCGCTAATGGTCACTGCAATTGTCTGTGGCTTTTAACGAATTGCACGGCATGCGGGCAAAAATCCATTCACAGATCTGCGGTCGCCACGCTGCCCCCGTCATTGTGACAGGCCTCAGATGAGGGCACTATACAGGGGTGGGGCGACACGAGCACTGGGTTTAGCTGAAATCTGATTGGCCCCCAGTCTGCCCCGTCCCCTGTCACCCATCGATTCAAAACATATTATTGGTTAATGATAAGGGTGGCCCCTCTGTATGAATTCCTTCCCCTCTTATGCCCCCCACCTTAAAAAATTCTTAGAATCATCCCTGCTTCAGATTAAATAGTGTGAGCATGCAGCATGTGACTGACCCCCAGCTAATCTGTGATGGGGACAGTAAGGGTCACAGATTAGGGTCCCGTGACGGACAGGCGACCAGGGGCACCGTCACTGATCCGTCCTCCCATAGGGGTGACAAAGTGGCACACCGGGGTAAAGGGCCCCCATTGCGTGTTGCGGCCCAGCTCCTCCCAGGCTGGAGCCACAGTAGGGGGGCGTGGGGGAGGGGGATCATTAATAAAACTGTGTCGCCTGTAAATCGGCAGGGAGGTAACATCAGGCAGTAAAAGGTCAGCTGTCCGTGCGTGTGAACGGAAAGCCGCCGCCTGGGTGTCACTGATCCACACGCGTTCATTCCTCCTCGCATCACTTCCTGTACCCCTGCGAGCTTCTCCGGTTTGGACATCTACAGAAATGGATCGCAGGAAGCTGATCTGGGGGACGGGGTGACATAAATTAGGCATGCGGAGGCCTCTGCAGGAGCTATCACTGACTGGACGAAAGGTGCCGGTGCCGGTGACGGGGGGAAGGGGCGCATACAGAGCATGGGGGTAATAAATAAAAATTATACAAGCGTTGTTGTTCCCAGAAGCAGCTTGGGCCAAATGGAACAACATTTCTGTGGGCTGGGGCCCATCTCAGTGACATGTCCGGGCCTCCACACCATCTCTGACAGAGTTAGGGTGTGACGGGGGGGGGGGGCTGCTGCTGCTGGCTGCAGGCGGGAGGTCGGCTGTCCGGGAGCCTGAGTCCCAGAGCCTGCTTTCCCCCCGCGGGATCATGACAGCGGCACCCTGGTGGGACACCAAGAGGCAGGGGGCCCAACAAGGACTGCTGTTGGTCATGTGACAGAGCACCGGTGGGATGCTCCCCTGAAGTGACTTTATGCACCTCACGCTCCCTGAGGCTGGCCAGCGGGCCGCCGAGGGGCCAGGAAGCAGGAGGCTGTATTCTGGGACAACCTTGGAGACGCCCTGGCACACGTGTGGAGGTGGGGAGGGGGCAAATGGCCACGTGGCTCGGCCTCTGGGCTTACCAGACACCTGTCACTGGGCCACCATGTCAGTGCGAGGAGGAAGCGGACAACTGTAAGTGGCGGCCCGTGTCAGCGGCTCCCACGTGCTGGAGACAAGGCTTTTCAGGTCTCCAACCAGGGCAACAGGGCGACTGCCGGATTAACGCCAATTACAGGGACATATTCTGCTCTTAAGTTTAATTCATTTGGCACTCAGAGAATACACTTCACCTAATTCTGCAATAAAACTTCAAAATAACAGAATTTACGCTCCATATTTAGAATGATTTTCTCACCGATATGGTATGTAGATTTGAAACCTCGTTCCGCTCGTTAATGGCTATGAGCCTCTATAATGGCTGTTTGTCTCTCTCTTCCTACCAAAGGGTGTCCCTCAAGCAGCTGGGTGATCTTCCCACCATGAGAAAATCACTTCGAGCCCAACAACTGGGCTGCTTGTTTACACAGTAAGTCCACTCAGGTTACACCCTCCCAGTTAAAAACAAGCAATTCACCAGCTACGAGCTACAGCCACAGAGACACGATCCGGGCTGCCAACTCGCACGCATCTGGAATGACACTCATGCTTTCAGACTCTCATGCTCATGCAAGAAATCTTATGGCAAATTTATATTATTCCTTTATAGACCTAAAAACATCATATATCAAAGCGCTGGGGTAGTTTGCAAACCCCAGAATTAACAAAACATGTAAATGCCCGTGCATGTGTGTGCAAACTTTTTCTCGAATTGAAAATCTCACACCACCCAGCTGACCAAAGTTGACAACGCTGTGCACAATGAGTTCCCAGCCTGTGAAGCCCCTGACTGCGGCTGCATTAGAAAGACAGCTTTAAGAGGCCACTGCAATAAAGAGCCATCATTTACTCTATGCTCATCCTGACCTTCCGGTAAAGAACAGATTTGCTGTTTCCCATGAGAGTCTGAAGTCTTCTGGTGCAGACAATCACAGCGACCTAAAGGCCTCCTTCTGTTTTTGCTGGAGTTCTGTCCTTCTTTGCTGTTCTAGAACCCTTTAGTGTCGTCGGGTTTTAAAAGCTGAAGCCTGAATGAATTGGCTAAACATATCAGCATGGCGTTACGTTACCCTTCAGTCACATTCTCTGTGAATATGGCTGACTGCAGGCCCATAAACACCACAGAGTCACGTTACACACCCCAGGAGGCGCTAAAATGATGGAGCTTAGTCTGGCAGCTTTGCGGTGTGCGAATGGCCAGCCCCGTCGCCTAGGCCGCAATTTGCGGTAGTCTGCCGGGCCTCGGATTCGGCACACGGGGCCGGACGAGGCCTTCCAGTGACAGATGGCATGCGATCCGTTGTCTTTGAGGACAAACAAGGCCTTGTTCGTAATGAACCTTCCTGAGGGCTTCGCTAAGCTGGCCGCGACAGGCCAGGAACAGGTGACTGGCAACCGCAAGAACACACATGAGCAGTGTTCACCCGCCGGCCACGGCCCAGCCGCCACGTCACTATGGTACCTCGCTAGGAACACAGGCTAAAGCCATCTTGGGCCTCTGCCTTCATCGCCAGCGGGATTTTACAGGTTTAATATGCTAACGGACGAGCACCACAGCGCCCACACATCCCAGACAAAACAATGGGCATCCTGTCACACTGACTGGTTTCCTATTGGCAGTGCTGGTGAATGGCACCACACTCAAACGGATAAAAGTCTCCGGTTTAGAGGTGGTGCCCTGGTGACTAGAGCAAATGGTGAGAGCACCTAATTTGATTGGCTGACCTTCTCAGCCAATCAGCTCTCTCAGATTACTGCCAGGGAAACACACAAAGGACACGCATATCAGAAAGCGAACAGAATTGTGGGGAAAAAAAACACAAAAAAACGTAACGACGGCCCCAATTCAACTTACGGTAAGCAGTCCAACACAATTAAAAAAAAATAAAAAAAACTCTCAGCCAAGCAGATATTGTTATTCATAGATCCATCATGTTCTGAAGAAAGAGGAATTAGAAACACACAGGCCTTAGACCGTTCTGATTAATCATACTAGTTGTTATACTCTCTGATGAATACACGTTTAACAAAAGCTGGCTGGTGTTCCTCTGTATCTCTGGCTAATTAAAGTCAGCAACAAAAACAACAGCAGGATGGAGAGCTTCCAGGTCACTCAGAAGACAGCAGTTGTGTGAAAGTCGAGAGAAATCTGTCGGTCGGACACGATGCGGAGATAATCCAGTTCAGACTCTTCATATTTGCCTGTTTACTTTGTATTTGGCTGAACACAGGCAATTAGACAGTTCTTAACATTCTACCTCTCGACCTGAAGTGCTTTTTCTGATTTACAGAGATCCCAGTGGTATAAAAACAAGCTGCGTGATAATTACTGCCATTAATGGAGAACAGGCTGCCGGTGCAGCCCAAGGTGCAGGAAAACTCACACCAAACTGGGCCAAAGCGAAATAAGTGTTGAATATCCAGCAACCCATCATCTTGTGCACTGGTCCTTGATGCCACCTGCCACTAATCTTGTCACTAACCAGGCGCCGATTCACATTACAGTTGCACACGTGCGAAGGAAGTGGCCCCTTACGATTTGGAGTGAAGCTTTTCCTCGGCGTGGAACTGGCCACACGTCACTCTGTCAGGCAGACGCTGTCTGTCAGCATTTAACGGTGTCTCTGAATGATATTCACAGGCTATTAGCGATGTTCCCAAACCGTCACAATCATCACTATTTCTGGCAGTCAGGAGGGACTGACAATTAATAAGTTGACGCTGACAGATTGTTAAAAGAGAGGGCAGGCGTGCGGGGGCTGGCGGACTGGACGGCTATTAAAGTGCAGGCTGACTAACAGCACATTGTGACACTGTGATACTTCCTCTCGGATCGGTAACGGCCATACCAAAGACAGACATGGTGGACTATTCACCATGAGCCGGATACCAGACAAAGCTCAGATCAAAGCCCGCCAGATAATCCTGGCGCAGAGGCGTTAATTGGGTTGGAGACCTTTAAGGGGCCAGTCCAGGCCTGGCCCATGATGGAGTCCCTCCCCCACCCTTCGCACGGAAGACCACATGTGACTACAACACCTAAAAATACCTGAAACTTTAGCACGTTCACGGCCATTAGGAGACCGTCCAGCCATCAAAGACAGCATATAAATAGAACAGGGCCTGCGCATTCCCAAGGAGAACAACGCGCTCCATACGCCCTGCCCCCCATTTCCGGCCGCCTCCCAGTCTGGAAAATCGATAAGGAGGGTGCCAATCCCACAGGGCCCTTACAGGCGGTCGCGTACGTCAAGTGCAGCCTCAGTTTGTCTCTGTTTGCAAAGAGGGAAACACATGTTCATTTGGCCATGTTTGCTGATTTTCATATGCATTCATCTGAGCCTTGTGAGTTCCACAAAAGGAGGATTAATAGCGAATGTTACAAACCTGTAAAAAAGGAAGCCTGTCCCTCTTTTCCCAGATGCGAGGCCCTCACTGACAACGCGTTGAGTGGTGTTTCTCTGCTTTGTACCATTGTGACAAGCAAATGGCACGTTTATCCCCAGCTGAAAACTACACATCCTCAGCGGAGGTCACATGGTCAGAAACACATTCTTTTAACCTTTTAATGCCACCAGGAGGCCAACCTCTTTTAATTAAAGCCCCTGTATTTAGTGAGCTAGCATTGGCAGACAGACCCCCCCTCCCCCCATACTCTCTGAAAGTGGTCCCTTCCAGCGACTGTCCTACTGGAGCTCTTGTCACACCCTCGGCCAATCAGAATGTGCGGCACGGCAGCGGCCCCCAGGACACCTGCCAGCCTTGTTTTTCCAGGTCGGTCTCCCCTCTGCGCTCCCCGCGGAAACAGCACACCGGTCAGCATATCAGGCTTTTATGGCTTTTCCGGTCCCCTCTCTGTTTTCTTGAACCACAGAAGGCCCCCCCATCTTTCCCATTTGTGCTGTCAGTCTTGCCCTCCCTCCCCCTGAAGGCCCCGCTCTCAGATGGCTTCAGCACTCGAACCCGCAGGGCCAGCTGTCGGCCGCCCATCTCAGAGCCCAGTGCAGCTCTCGGTGGGGTCATGCCTCCAGCCCGCCCGGCATGGCGGCCGTACAAAGTTTACTCACCCTCTTGCCCTCCGTGCCCGGAGCTCCTGGTTGCCCAGATAACCCTGTGGGCCCCTGGTGAATGGATGGAGATGGAGTGAGTGCGTTAGCGGCCTGGCGAGCCAGACTGAAAGAGCAGCTTTCTGCTTATACAGCTACAATTAAGCTACAGTTTAACTACAGGAGAGTGACAAAAAGGGGTCTGCAAGTTCATTAGTGCTGAATTAAAGTGCTCTTACCTGCAGGCCGCTGGCACCGGGAAGGCCCTGTGTAAATCAGCAAGAACAGGAAGCTTTTACAACAGTGCGAATGATGTACAGAGTGGCACAATACACCTCCTCATGGCAGGAATGACGCGGTGCATACTGACAGAGGGCACGGCCCCTCCACCGAAGTATATGTTAAACTATATGGCCAAAGGTATTTGGATATCGGCTTGTCCAACATCTAATTCCGAAACCAAGCCTATCATTATGCACCTGGTCGGACCATAGCTGCTGTAATAGCCTCTGCTCTTCTGGGAAGACTTTCCATTAGATGCTGGAATATTGCTGATGAGATCTGCTGCCATTCAGGTTGGGTACTGAGGTTGTGTGATCATGTCCCTTTCTGTCAGCTTGTGGGGCCCAACCACTTTGTGACTTAATATGCTCCCAGACGTTGTGACCAAGGCAGTCACTTCACTTTTGGTCGACCAGGGCAGCTCCAGCAGGGCAGAAATGAATTGACTTGTTGTAAAGATGCCATCCTGTGACAGTGCCAAGCGGAAAGTCACTAACCTCTCCGGTAAAACCACCCATTCTACTGCCAGCAATGGCTATAGCTCAATCAGGCAATTCCATCAATTAATGTGGGGTCCACATACTGTTGGCCATACAGTGTATGTTAAACATCAATCAAAAAAGATGCGAAGACAAAGAAGGCCTTCACTACACTATAAAATATGAAATAATTTCATTATGTCATTTTACTCCATAAATGCATTGTATGAGTTGGGTTTATTTTTTACTTAATTTATTGTAATGTCACAATGGAATGGCATTTACAAAAGCGAGATTAGAGAATGAAAAAGTCAGACTTACAGGCTGGATGGAAACATCAAACAGAATGACAAGATGCTATCGCACATGTGTGACGACAGAAGTGTCTGCACGAAAATCACCATTAAAGATGGCCTTAGAGTACGAAATGGAGACCCGTCTGCCGGTTAGGGGACTAGTAAACATGAATTAGTTACAGTCAAACAACCTTTGGGTCATAGGGTGCCAAGGTTCACATGTGGACGCCTCAGCCCTACAGCTGTGCGTCTGAACATTGCAAAAAAAACAGTGTTGCATTTCAGCAACTGGCCAATTAACCGGGCTCCGCTTTCGAGTGGAAAATATTGATGACTTTTTATAGAAGCCGTGACCAGAATAGGCACCTGGAGCGGAGCCAGTCCTGGGTGTGGCTCCAGGACAAAATGTGAGGGCCCGGATTGTAGGGATGCTTCCCGTAAAGCAAACCCTACCGCCATGTGCCGCACCGCACCGGCGAGTGACATACTGCAGCTTGGGTGTCAGCAGCCGCGCATCGCAGGGCGGCATCACGCTGTGAGGAATGTGAAGGACAAGGGGGACGAGCGGCAAATCCTCTCACACCCAGGAAGAAGCACCGCCATTCTGCGTATTCTTATAAATGTATTATTAGATCAGGGTACTCAGCTCCTCACAGCAACAGGATTCCTTGGAGCTTGGCCCGGCACTGTAATAGGCAGCCTGGACCACTCTGACATCTGTACAGCCGGACATTAGCACAGCTGGAAGTCAGAGCGCTCACAGAAGATGTGGGTAATCAGGTAAGTGTCCAGCCTCCTTCTGGTCGAGAGCATCTCAGCCTCAGACCCCCAGGGAGCGATAGAGAGACCCCCCCCCTTCACAGAGAGCGAGGGGGTGAGGACTGATCTTGTTGATCCTTGCTAGGGAAACACTTGACAGGAGATGAGGGAGATCCCTGCCACAAGGCCGCCCCCAGCCAGCAGCCTGTCCACACAACCAGCTGGCCCCCCACCCGCTCCCTCGGCATGCCGTGGGCCCCGTCTGCCCCCCAAGGCCCTGAGTGCCCCCGGACAGCCTGCTGATTTGCCCCCGCTTGCTTTACTGGGGATTTCAGTCAGAAGCATGTCTCCTGTGAGGGCATGAGGTTCAGTAATACCATGCGAACTCTGTCCTGTAATTGGCTCACTTGGAGCAGCGCGGGGAGGGGCAGCAGAGGCCGCACAAAGCGGGTGCAACGTCAGAGATACTCACTGTGTTGCCTGATGGACCAGGGGGGCCGATGTCTCCCTGCAAAACATACCATCATATTTATCAAGATCTGCGCTGCAAGATTAACGTCCGTCAGGCATAAAGGGGAGCTCCAGGGCATTTTGATGATGCTCAACTTCAAAAGCTTGTGATTTTAGAGATCAAAGCCCCCTGCATCGCAGGAATCTTCCCGATCGCATCCCATCTGACTGCACGTTTGTGGTCAAACTCATATGTTTATCAGTAAGAGGCATAGCTTGAAATGCTGGGCCCCATGACAAACTCTCACCTTGGGTCCCCTGCTTGGGTTGGCACTTTCAATCTGAACAAATATGGGTCCTACCTATATGTAATTCACTGAGGGTGGGCTTGTTCCTCTGACACCCCTGTTCACAGATCTCAAAAGAATGATGACTGGATAATTTCATACTGCATTTATTTATTGTGGAATTTATGATGACGATGATGATGATTATAATCACCATCATCATCATCATCATCATTGTCCAGTTACACCATCCTTCTTCATAACCACCTTCACTACGTTACCTTCACTCACCACTCCACCTTAATTCCACCTTGACTCCACCTTCATTATGCTACCTTCACTCACCACTCCACCTCAACTACACCTTCACTACGTTACCTTCACTCACCACTCCACCTTAATTCCACCTTAACTCCACCTTCACTACGTTACCTTCACTCACCACTCCACCTTAATTCCACCTTGACTCCACCTTTATTATGCTACCTTCACTCACCACTCCACCTCAACTACACCTTCACTATGCTACCTTCACTCACCACTCCACCTTAATTCCACCTTGACTCCACCTTCATTATGCTACCTTCACTCACCACTCCACCT
>JAODLD010000069.1:1954292-1969309 GCA_026781065.1 Mormyrops boulengeri | reverse complement strand
GAATGGCTTAAGCTTCCCCATGATTTTCAAAAACTGAAAGTTGAAAATGATTAAGTGTGTGGTGTAGGGTAAGAGGCATTTGACTCTTCAGGGATTGCAATCTCGACTCGAGTTGAGTGGGATGGGGGGGTTGTGGGGCGCATGAGGGAGTTTGGGGTGCTAAGGCAGGCTTTTGGGTTGCAGTATTAAGCTACCGCTGCTTAGCCTTCAGGCTGGCGGAACCAGTCACTGGTGAGACACATTTGGGGACGTGTCACCCATCGAACCCCAAGGTGTGGCACAGAAGAAGCAAGCCGCCAAAAAGTGGGGGAGAGGGTAAATATGAGGCGTCTGTAGGTTTGTTATGGGATTCATTTTGCCCCCATCTATGCCTGGACCTCCTCTCTACGCTGGCATGGGACAATCTCATCTCCCTTAATTGCTCTTTATTAGGGCTGCACGATATATTTATTCAGCATTGTCACCACAATGTGCTCATGAGTAGTAATCACATCGCAGGACAAGTTAAATCAAACATGTCATACTGACACATTTTGGCTGCTTGACACAAACAAAAAACTCACATGGTTTTTATCTTCCATGACTAATCTACAAGGGAAGATGGTCTGATATAATTTACTCTGATTTAAGGGCTAGGGAGTGACAGGGCTGGGCGACATGTGATATTAATATTGACATCGCATGTAATGCTCATTAACTTTTGTTAAAACATTTTTACTCAGTCAAAGGAAACAAAACTATTGCAATTTTAATGTTTTTCTTCTTCTCAAGATTATCTATCATATGTTTAAAAAATCATTTTAAAATTTGTGGCCGCTGCTTTTGTGTGAACTCTGCGTGTGCTCCCCAATCAACCATTTTCATCCTGCTTGTTTAAATCACTCACAGACGCATTTGTGAGGCATTTGTTTTGAACACTTTTGTCTTACAAAAAATCTTGATAGCTGAAATTTTCCAATTTTAAGCAGCCATACTCAGTACCGATGACACCAAATAGCTGTCTCTCGTAAGGATCTCAGTATTTTACTACCAAAGGTGCTGGTTTTCCCCTGATCGTTGATGGAAGGTGAGACTTATGACGACTTTCATGGTGATGTTCATGCATGATTTCTTGGACACACAATGAGTCACTGTGATCCTGTCCACTAGCACGTGGTTACCAAACGCCAATAGGAAATGGCTGAAATGCTTTGCTGATGGTCAGTGATAAAAAAACAAGGAGTCACATGGGCCGAAGTGGGGTGATAGTGAGGGGCAGAGACAGAGGACTTCCCACAGCTGCCAAGGGGAGGAGGAGACCCCGAAGCTGTCAGGGCGCCCTATGGAGGGACCCTCATTGGGGGCTGTCTATGATCTCCATTCAGTGCATCTCCTTCAGTCCGTGGCTGCTCATTCTCACCTGATCCTCAGCTTTGACCCCATGAACGTTCTCTCTCATGCCTGCCCAGGCACTTCTCTCATTCTTGTTTTGTTTGCATTTTGCTTTAATTTCAGTTCTTTTTTTTTGTTTTTTAGCAAAACACAGCATCTTTAAGTCTTATTTGTCACTCACAACAAAGCTATAGAGAGCAGTTTTATTTTTCACCTAAAATTAGATTGTTTATCTCGCCGCAAACGTATCCAGGGGATCTGAAGACCTTAGTACTGAACGCTCACTGTCACAGTCACTTTAGCCTGGTAGAATCGCTCATTAGCAGCAAACAAGCAGGGCGCCGCCCCAAATAGGTCATTTGTTTTCGTTTGAGCCATTACTCAGGATGGGGTAGCAGCAGCAAACTGTGCCCTTATACATACTGATGAAATAAAGACGGGGCTCTGTAGCTATTTCCAAATTCTCAGCCTCCAGACACGACTAATTGATCCCGCATTATCCACCAGCAGATGCAGGCCGGCATCGCATTTGGCAGCTGGTGACACTGCACATTAGGGTGGGAATCGGCGGTGACCACCCAATTCAATATTATATCGATATATGTTTACTGATTCGATATGTATTACAATTTTTAAACAGATTTTGCTGTAGAGCATTTCAGGTCTGTATTCAAAGTAAAGGCCAGGGTTTTAACAATGCACATATCCATCATTTGCCTTTCAGTTACAGTGTTTTCAGTTTGGAAAAAAGCAATGAAACTGAAATGAAATGAATACATCTCTTGACACAGGTGAAACCAAAATTGACAAGTAGATAAGTAGATGTTTAACATGGAATACATGCTTTGGGTTGGTTACAGCTAGTGCCGGGGAGCTGAAAACCCCTCCCATATCATCTGAATCAGTAGTTCGGGAACATTTTGGGTTCCCAATAAATTACGCCAACATCAAAGAGAGAATGTAGTTCATAGACTAAGAATGTCTGCTGGCTCTGTTATACTGAACTCAGATATTGTTTGGGAATCACATCCCACATGCTAACTCATTTTCAATGACATCATCCATCATCGTACTTTTGCACGGAAATTCAGACAGGGCTCAAAATGTATAGAGGTATATGAATCCGTTGGTCGGACCATGCAGTTTTTACGGGGACACAGACGGGGCCCTCACCTTATCGCCATCCGTCCCATTCAGCCCCCGCTCTCCGGGCTCCCCCTGTCGAAAAAAGAGCAAATATGAAGCTTCTTGGGTGCCTGGGGCCGTCCCTGGCTACGCTTTCTATCGGGCAATGAAGGAACCACAGAATGCTAATCCGCCATCAACGCGGGGAGCCGCCTGGACATTCATCAATGGCTCCATCGATCGCAATGCAGCGGTGGCTTCGTGTGACCGCCGTTGGCTGTGGCACCTTTGTGATTCTGTATCGATTGATAGTATGCAAATAAACAGCAGTGAGGAGCCCCCCCCATCTCGCGCCCTCATCTCCTCTGAAGCATCGACAGATATGACTGCCACCTCACTTTCAGACTGGCCAAGAGGAGGATTGGGCTCCCAGTCTCATTTGAACAATCTGCAGATGGGTTAGGCTTGTCAGGAGTGCCTATGTTAAGCGTACCGGCATCCCAGCAACAACCGACACCTCCCCACAGGATGTGGGCTGTAAATGACACATATATTTTATTTAGCAGACACTTTTATCCAAAGCAATGCACAATTGGGGAAGCAGGGCTGGCCAGTCCCTGCAGCAATTGGGAGAAAATGGCCTTGCTCAGGGGACTAACAGTGACATCACTCTACCGACCAGGGATTTGAATCAATGACCTTTTGACACAGACACAGCGCCCTAACCCACTGAGTCACACACTGACATACAGAAATCAACTGCGCCATTCTTAACAAAGGGAGTAACAATACACCATTTTCCGCCGTGCAAATCAGGACAAGCTGGCTCTGAAATGGGGGGGGGGCAGGATTTCAGAAGATCAGATGCAGTACAGATAAGAAGCTGGTTAATCTGGCCGGCTGTGTAGGTCTCACCTTTGGACCTGGAGCTCCATGCAGCCCTGGGACGCCCGCAGTTCCTGGGTCACCCTGATGAGGACGAGGAACAAACAACTTTATTTTTCATGTCAGACCAACCAAGCTGAGCACGGTTACTCTGAGCGAAGCGTCTTCCTGACAGCATAAATACTACTGCGCATCCTGTCCAGCCTTTGAAAAAGGACCAGAGGATCCATTTGTTAACGCCTGTCCTTTACTGGTCTGGGCATAGCCAGTCTTGCACGTCCGGTGTGTATGGAAACATATGTCTCCCAGGTTGCAGATGATGGTGTTCATGAAGAAAGTGATCCTACTGTAACTAACGATTTCTCATCTGACAGTCAGAAAAAAACAAATCACCCAGCCTGCAAGTGAACATAACAGTCATGCCACTTTCTTATGTGTGAACCAGCCTAGTATGATGGTGATTTCAGCAGAGAACAAGCACAAAACCCATTGCCCTAACTTCAACCCCAACCGTAACTATAACCAAACCCCTTCCTCTAGCGCTCACTGTAAAGGTCACTCTGCATTTTAATAGTTTCAAAGTTTAACCCAAACCTGCCTCCTTATATATGAATGCACATCACACTAGGACTGAATGATATTACGAAAAAAAATCACATTGGCATATTTTTAAATTTGCAATACAGACGCTCCTCTACTTACGGACGTTCAACTTACGAAATTTCAGACATACGAACGAAGAGGATCTTTAAATCCAAATTGTGTTCACTGGGCTCCCGCTTCTCGTCCGCAACATCAAATTTTTTTTCTGCACTCCAGTTCCGCCTAGTACGACTTCTGGCCACTACTCCCGCTGTGCAGCAGTGTAGCGTGCGTACTTCCAACATCCTAGTTCTTTGTACTTGCATATACCCTTAAAATGATGGTGAATAACAACTTTTCAAGTTGCGAACGGCCGTTTGGAACGCATCTCGTTTGTGAGTAGAGGAGCGTCTGTATTTATAAAAAAAAAAAAAATTGAAAATATAAGCTACAGCCAAACGGAACTTGTTATTATCTACTAAATAAATGGGTGGTGAATTGTGCCAACAGACACAAAGCTCTGCTGACAAATCATCTGAACATTTTGGGTTCCCAATAAATTACGCCAATATCAGAGAGAGAAAGTAGTTGATAGACTAATAATGTCTGCTGGCTCTGTTATACTGAACTCGGATATTGTTTTGGAATCACATCGCACATGCCAACTCATTTTCAATGACATCATCCAAGTGTGTGCCTTTGCCTGGAAATTGAGACACGCTCAATATTCTCTCTGTGGAACACCAAATATTTCCATACAGTGGAAGGCAAATGTCTTTTGGTGGCCAGTTCTTGTTCACGGTTCTTCTCTTCACTCATTTTTATTAAATTTCTTACAAATGCGCCACAAGATGTATGAGTGCGTCCAATAACAAGGATGAAAATTGTTCAGAACTGAATGAAAAGTAGCAGAGATAAATCTTTGACTGTATTGTTTTTTACATACAATCTTGGAAAGGAATCGTAATTAAAATTGCAAAAAAGTTTTGCTTCCTGTGACAGAGTAAAAATGTTTTACTGTAGCTTAATGATGGTTTCAACCCAGCTGACTGTCATGGTCCTTGCAATGTGACATCTGCATAACACACAGTGTTGATATTAAAACAGCACATAATACAGGCCTACTTCCCAGCATGCTTCAGTGCACGTGAACCATCACACGAAGCTCCCCAAGTGAGCATCAGTTTCAGAGAGCGTCTTGAACCCTAACCGGCCTCCTTACATACGAAAGCACACATCCCAGCATGCTTCAGTGCACACACGCCGTCCCACAAAGCTCCTTCTAAGTGAGTGTTGGCCTGGGTGTGCTTTCGTGGGACAGGTCATGACATGGTGGCAAATGTCAATGACTGAGATGGCCTACCTTTAGGCCGGGCTCAGCAGGGGCGCCGTCGTCGCCTCTTTCCCCCTGCAAGCACAGGCGGCACATTAGCAGACGGTCCGGAAAGCCTACAGCGACACACCCACGGCCACAGGTGCTGCGGGGCCCCATTACACCAAGCAGCCAGCAGCTGTGCCTACAGATACTGTTACCCGATAATTGGGAGGTCACATGTCTCAGACATACAGTAAGCCTGTTTGGCACACCCCGATGCCATTGCTCTTGGGGGGGGGGGGGATGGGGGTGAGCAGGGCATGCAGAGTAAGGGACAGAGTTGGGGCTTTGCAGAGCGTGGCGAGAGAGAGTGCCCCCCCCCCATCTGCATTTAGGGAGGCAGTCCGTAGCCCTGGTCACGTAGCTCTGAGCATGGAGCTGGCTGTGAACTCTGCCTTGTGGCCTCATTCGGGATTCAAGGCCGAGGCTAATTGGCACAGGGTCTGTAAGGTCTGCAGAAGGTGCCCCCCCCGGAGGACCTCCACCTCAGTCTGCCTTTAAATATTTACATCTGTTTCACATAGTCTCTTTCTCTGCCTCCATTGAGAGGCAGAGAAAGATTTGAAAGAGGATAAAATGAAGCCATCAGACAACGTTGGCTTATTAAGCCATTCCTGGGCCAGAATTTGCCGGCACAAAGACTCACCTTATGTACTCTACCAGAGGCTGATCTGAATCACCAGCATGGCTAACCTGCTCATCAATGTCAAGGAATGATCCGGGATGTAGGGAGCACTTCTTCTGTCTGCCTTTATCCCCCCCACCCACAGCCCCCCATCTGACCTGAGATGCTGCCACAGCCCCAGGTGACACTTTCCCCACTTTCCAGCCTGGACTGTTTGTTTACTGATAGACTCTCGGCATAATTTTAATTAACCGTGAACAGTAGGATGACAATGTCAGGAGAGTGAGGCAGATCTCAGACTCAGCTGTCAGTCAGAGCAGCCAGTTTCAGCTTCTGCTCAGACTATTCCTAAACTGGAGCCCCCCCTCAGGAATTCCTAAGTGCCTTGAATGGGAAATCCAATTAGAAGCAGTTCACTAAATGCACCAGCACCTGGAGCATGCAAACAAATGGGAAAAACACATTCCACTTACAGATGGGGCCTGGCATAGAGGCCGCGCTTACAGACGGGGCCTGGCATCAACTCCACATTTACAGATGGGGCCTGGCATCGAGGCCACGCTTACAGACGGGGCCTGCCGTCGAGAGCGCGCTTACGGACGGGGCCTGGCATCGAGGCCGCGCTTACGGACGGGGCCTGGCATCAACTCCACATTTACAGATGGGGCCTGGCATCGAGGCCACGCTTACAGACGGGGCCTGGCGTAGAGGCCGCGCTTACAGACGGTGCCTGGCGTAGAGGGCGCGCTTACAGCGGGGCCTGGCGTAGAGGTCGAGCATACAGACGGGGCCTGGCGTCGAGGCCGTGCTTATAGACGGGGTCTGCCGTCGAGGCGGAGCTTACAGACGGGGTCTGGCATCGGAGCTGCGCTTATAGACTGGGCCTGGCATCAACTCCACGTTTACAGATGGGGCCTGGCGTAGAGGCCGCGCTTACAGAAGGGGCCTGGCGTCGAGGCCGCGCTTACAGACGGGGCCTGGCGTCGAGGCCGCGCTTACAGACGGGGCCTGGTGTCGACGCTGCATTTACTTTCATCCCAGCAAATGAGAATCTGCCTCCCAGCTTTTAGGGGGATACATTCAGCTAATATGGTGTGTTTTCATAGTCAAAGAGCAATATGCCCGACCAGGCAGCTACAGAATATTGTGCAAAAAGATCCAGTGGCTCAAGGGGCAGTGGGCAGATATGAACTGGATGGTGGGGCTTCAACGCTTCACTCAGCAGAGTCTCTGGAGCTTGAGGAGGTCTACAAAGCTGGAAAGAAATCTCCAACTGAGCAGGTTGCCCTCTGAGTAGGAACCATAGACAAGGGGGCTGTCATTCACTCCCAGGGACAGGGAACAGCCATAAATATGAGTTTGGTTTATGGGCAGCCTGGTGAAAATGTCAGGTGTCCAAAAGGTTTCACTTAACAGTAAGATATTGCCAAATAGTGAGAAGAGTGAGTCTGCAGTGATACCGCACATGTTTACCGTCGACTGTCACGTAAACAACAAGTGCAATGCTCTAATCTCTCTGTTTGCAAATGAGTCAAATCCTGGCAGGTACAGAGAGGAGCATCTGAAGGTGGGGGTGCAGGGAAAGAGGGGCAGACCGAGGAGAGCAGAGCCTGCAAGGCGGAGTGGCCGGGGCAGAGCGGGGGCTAAACCACATGCTCTGAGAGGGGGCCGGATCACTGTCCGCGGAGGCCGGCAATCCGAGAATGGGAATGCGTTAGGACACATCACAGCGATAGGAGACACAAGGCAGCTGACAGGCCCCTCCCACCACCTCTGGGTTCGAGTCTCGGTGCCAATCGTGACCAACCCGAGAAGCCAGGTGGAGCAGCAGCTCCTTCCCCGAGGCTGCCAGGACACTAAATACCCTGCTGCACCCCCCACCCCCCCCAGCCTGGCACTGCTCACTTTAACTCATAAACTTACTGTTATTATCTTTTTATTGTTTGTTTTTAGCCACCATATGCTTAATCCACTCCGTTAAGCGTTAAAACACCTACAGCCTGGTTTACCTGGTATTTTCGAATGTAAGCTCTGAGCAAACCCTCCCCCTGTCACTCTCTGCATGTCACACCGCGGTCCTGGGGGGGAACACTACTTTGTGGCACTATGCACCTGCATATGGACAGCATGACAATATACCCGCCTGACTTGACTTGAATCACGCCTGTGTCCCGCAGGACTGTGACAGCTGCACCAAAAGACGTCATGGCCTCCTGCTCACCCAGAGCTCGCTTCACCCACAAACATAGCGGCTCAACGCCACCGCTATTCTCTCCCTACAGCCATTAACCGAACCAAAACCATCACCGCTGCCTTCAGACTTCATTCAAATTTCACAAACCCAGTGTTTTCTCACTGCATAAAATACTTGGTTTCAGGCTCCAAAGCGCTTTTCCACAAACTACTGTGATTTCAGACATTTCCCATTTCTAATAACTAATATTTACAGTAAAACCCCAGTTCACACAACGTGAATGAGCAACAAAACTATATATGCAAAGTAGGTTTGGGTGTGTTGCCTGGTCATGGGGACCAGATTAAAAAAATCTCCACAGGAGTGCAAATCAATTCCGCAGCTGTGTCCCAAACACACGTAACACGTTTCAGTCACATGTTCTCGTGTGGAACATGTGCTGCTCAATCCAGTTACTAACACCACATGTCATTAATAGCCCTTCGCGGCGCCCATTGTCCCCTCCCCCAAAACCGGGCCCAGCTTGATTAGCGGCGTAGCGAAAAGCCGGTTCCATGTCCCTGGTCTGAGATCCTCGCTCTGGCTGCCCGATCGGCGGGATGCTGACCCCGTTTCCGCATGGGGGTGTGCTTCGTTTGCTAAGCGGAGGCCAGTCTCTACCGATGACCTCGACAGCGGCACACTTTGCTCTGTAGAATGTTCCAGGGCCGCAAGCAAAGAAACCTCGATTGAATAGGTGGTGATACAGGAAACAGGGCTAAGCGTTGGCGTTAAGGATGCCTCTAAGCTCAGTAAAGCCAGTCATTGTTTGTCTAATATGATATGTATGTTATGCTATGTGATATTGTCATAGTGTCATGTTATGTCACGTCATGCATTGTAGATTGACAGTACTCTCCCCCGTCTCCCCTCCCCTTAAATTATCGATAATGGTACAGTATTTTTTGCACTCTGTTATCCATCTCACAAACACTGTCTTTAGATCTATAATGTCTGTCCAGTCATGAATGCTGCACCCTGGGCCAGGAGGAACATCATTTTATTTTGTTATTTCTGTTCTGTGCATGCCCAGGGTGACAATAAAACTTTACTTGCTTCATGTCTATAACGCCGAAGGGAGGGTCACTAAACCCCATCTTTACCGTGTAGACGGTGTACACCGCATCCATCATCAGAACAGATCGGTATCCAGGCAGCTGTTTTCATAAGACGGATCTATTTAAGAGCGTAGCTAAGTAACATTTAGCACCTTGCTCCCTCTTTTATATATGCAGTATACACTAAAGGCCATCATTCAGTGAACAAAGCACAACATTTGTTGCGCTAACGTAAACAGCAGATTTCCATTCCTGCCTGTCTGGCCGGATGATTTACTGCAGGAAGGCCTCTGAAAGCCAAACAAAGTCCTCCCATGAAAAATGTCTCCATCCCCAGACCACACAATGGCGATTCCGCGGGTGACCCTGGAGGCCGCGGGTTCGGAAGGGCCCTCAGCACCTGTTACTGCTAATGAATTCCAGTCATTCCCCCGCCAGGGGCCCAGGGTCACTGGCCGACATCCCTGCAGCGCACATTGGGACGGGCGTAAAAATCAGGAATGGGGGTCGGAACTGATCACCCAAAATCACGGCAACTTTGCAAGTAGCATTTCTGCCAGGATGACTTGCATGCCGGACAGAAAACTGTACAATAAATCATGAGCGTCATACCTTGTCTCCTTTGTCCCCCTTGTGCCCCGGAAGCCCCACTGGACCCGGCAAACCCTGCTCTCCCTACAAAGCAGACACACAAAGTTACTCATGTCTCCTCCATTAACCCCAAAGCATCACCAAACCTGACATGCCCACCTCTACCTAAAGCTCGGACGGGTCACCTGAGACGGAAAACACCGCCGCTCAGGCCAAAACCGCCCGTCCCCCTGGCGATTGTGCCGCGAGCTCGTTGGGTAAATGTGCTTTAACTGTGCTTTATTTTGCATGAGACATCGGGGGGCGGGTGGGACACACAGTCCTCAGCTTTGTTAGAGAATAATTACTGTGAAACAGACGTGCCTTCGCCGGCGAACACTGGCATCTGTCGCTGGACCGCTGGATTGGCTGGGAGAAGAGGCTGGGGATGAGGCTGGTGGCTGGCGGGGGGGCCGTTGCACACTGATGGGGAACATGCTGACCATTAAAAACAGCTCCTACCCTCCTGAGGAACAGTGTATCGCTTAGCAATATCCAGCCCCTTATATGGTGTTCAATTAAACATTAAGTTAACTGGTGTCCCATCCAGCCTGGTGCCCTTCGCCAAACCTGACCAGAAGAAGCAGTTAGAGATGGATGGACGGAAATATGCATAAATATGTCACATTAAAACATTAAGCTGTATTTATATGAGAGAATTTCATTTAAAACTTTGCTTACACACCTCAGCAGCTCTGAAATGGTTGATTTAACGGAAGTTTTTTTTTGACAGCATGCACAGTACTGCTGCCATTCGAGTATTATAAACACTTACAAATCATAAAGAATTTGTTTAGTACAGCTGATGGGAATCAGAAGCGGCACTTTTTGGCCAACGCCCCCTGCTGGGAGAGGGCTGGTGCTGCTGTTGCTACTTCTCCTGTCTGTAGATACGATAACCTCCAGTCTAAACACCATTTGGTAGTGACGGACGAAATGGCACTTCATGAACCATTTGCTGTATTTTTTCACCCTACTTGGGGGCACACTTGGTTTGCTTTGGGACATGCTTTGTGCCCTTTGTCGAATAGGGAGCACCATCCAGTGGGGTCAAAAAATACAGCAGATGGTTCAAAAAGAGTCATTTTTTCCATCACTACTTTGGTCTTACAGCTCAGTCGCATGTCCCGTATCCGTGTGGCCCATCTGCACGTTAAACCCGGCACCGGCTGCATGCAGGGGTGCCCTGGGATGCGGCGCCCTCACCGTAGACCCCGGGATCTCGCAGCAGCTCTCCATCTCGACGCTCTTTGGGTCACAGTAGATTAAGATCTGCTGCAGCTCGATCTGGGAAAGGGAGGGCTGTCAGCACCGTGTTCCTGCTCAGTTCAAGCTAAAGAGGAATCACAGATTTCCCAGCTGAGAGGGACACGCGGATACTCCGTCAAGATACTCTTATGAAGACCGTTTATCTCACGTGACGATTACAGACTCGGAGACACACGCTTGCCCACACTCACATCCACGGGCCGGCCGTTCTCGACCCGCGTGGCGATCAGCGTCCTTCCGCTGATGTCCACGCCATCCTTGACGTCGGTGAGGCGCCGCTCGATTAGCTTGCAGTCCACGTAGATGGAGAGGATGCTGGCCTGGACAGACACACTGAGCCTATGCCACTGACGGTCAAACAGCACCTGCAGGTCGCGGCTGCGGAAGGTGTGCTGCTGCTGGTCAGTCTTCAGGGGGCCGCGGGTGGAGAACTCCAACACCTTCTTGGCACCGTCGATGATCAGGGACATCTGCATGAACAAGGCAACAGGGAGGGCGCAAAACACCCTGTGAGATTTAGGTTCAGATAGGCTTAAGTACAGGAGGCTCTATTAGGATTAGGGTTGGGCTCAGAGAGGGATTGGTGCAGTAAGACATTTTTGTAATAATGAATCTCTTACCTGTGGGGCTCCGGATGCATCAGACATCTGCCAAAGGTACCAGCGGTCTTTTTTCGTGGTTTTCCTGAGCCGGAATGTTGCAGCCAAGGAAAATTCACTGGGAAGCCCGTTGGGAAAGACCAGTCTGGAAAGACCCAGAGTGGAAGCTGAACTTTCACGAAAAGCTTGACCACAGTCCATGTTCACCTGTCCTACGCATACAGCAGTGAGGTGATCCAAACGGGTCAGAGACGGCAGCGAGGGAAGGGCTCTGCCAGGCACAGTGGCCGAGCCCCTGTCAGCTTCTCGGGTGGGGATGAGGCCCTCTGACCAAAATCCCAAGGCCAAAACAAACCCCTTTTATCATCTAGACAAACATTTCAGGTAGATGAACTAACAGAGCATCAGGACAGAAACTGCTCTTCACGAAGGCTTTGACATTTCTGCGTGAAGGCCAGTAAGGCACCTTAATACCGAGCAAAGCCGTCAAACACAGAAGGCTGGGTCGATCGCACCCCTACAGTCCTGCAGTAATAAACGGAACCGCCCCCCTCAGGCGGGCATTAAATTTAATTCCCAGAAATCCCATTACAGTAAATTCCACAGATATTGCTGAAGTCCGTCTTTTATGAAGGGAAACAGCCCTCAGTTCAGGCCTCGTGGGAATCCACTGCCAATGACTGCTTTTACGCGATCAGCCTGAGGTGTGCGATCAGCATCTTAGCCACACCCACCATTTTTATGGCCTAAAAGCATGTAATATATAGGGAATCTTTAGTTAAGGTCTGACAACCAACAAAGGATATATGTATAAAAAGACATATAAAAAAAAGTATTTGTCTTTGAGACGTATATTTATTCCATAACTTAGGGTCTGGAAGATTCAGCCCAAACATTCTACTGAGTACTTAGATAAAAATAATGGCCTTCATTTAAGATACAGTACACTCATACAGTATGCTTTGATTTTATGCCAGTTGTGATTTATGTAGTCCCCCTAATTTTGTTTCGGATGCACGAGACTTACAGAAGAGAAAACATATTACTTATTATCGATCCATATCCCTAAGTTATCAGATTAGATAAACTTTATGCATCCACTTAGGAAAACAATGGTTTTTCTTTTCTTCAAAATTCCTCATAGGTTTTATGTCTCTGAGAAACTGAGAAAATACCAACAACCCATGCAGTTGATTAAAGTGCACCATTAACATACTTTTATATATTAATATATCTTCAGAAACATGGTAACAAACGATCTCTGAAATCTTCAAACTGCTCTTTTTCCCTGACCTTCTCTCAAAACTTCTACGTCCTCTGAAAGCATTTTAAAGGATAAATTAAATTTGTGCTTATGCGGAATAGCAAAGTCAGTCTGTTTGGGTCGACCCTTTTAAGTATTTCCCCTTGTATTCAATTATCCGTCATATTAAAAGAACAAATGAATAATTAATTTTTCACTAAAATCGCCCGTTCCGGCGCTGACAGCTGACGGAGAGCTGCATGAGGGGTGACTGAAAATTAGTTTCTGCTCCAACAGATAATCTCATGTAACCTGAATTCGTGAAAACGGGGGGCAACATTGACAGGTTTATTATAATGAAATATGCTGGGAGAGAGAGTCATGTTGTAGGGCCATGTTGTAGGACACGGATGGCAACAGACACAGATGAAAGAGGAATGTGGCAGACAGACTCCCTGGGGACAGTAGACTCTTTCCATTCATTCATTATAATTCAAGGACATTGGAATAAGTCCTGCTGGAAGGACCAGAGCTGTCTAAGGTCAGCCCGGCTGAGCTGAGACTGCTGAACAATCAGCCTTAAGACCAAATGCTGCCGGAAAATGTATTCATACGACGGACTTAAGGGTGGCCAGTGAAGACAGACAACAGATTTAGGGGGCTTTGAGGTTCTGTTCGAACCTCCTGACAGACGGTAAGTTGGTGCAGCGTGCTTGTGATGACCCCAGAAAGCTGTGGGGTCAGAGAGCCGCCACCCCCAGGCTCCCAGCTGCCTCAGCTTTTGGCATCAATCCAGCATGTGTCACTTACTATTCGTCACGTGTCACATTTTCATCTTTTTCAACTGTTTTTTCTGAACCACGTGAGCTGGATATCCACTGGAGTCCAAAGCCGATTCGCAAGCCGGGAACTTGTGGAGCAATCGAGAACCAAGTGTCAGACAAATGAGAAAAATGTGAAGGGGTAACTGCGAGAGCAGCCTGAATTGGCCGGTTAACCTTTTAACATGTTTATAGGGGAGAGAAAAGCACTTACAACTGCTGTCGTAAATAAGTACGACTCCACTCCTGGCTCAGTGCCAGTAAACTCCTTTTCAGGAAAAGGAAAACATGAGCTGTAACTCCCACTCACAGCCACGGGTCAGAGCCCGGACGGGTATGTGACGGTACATAAGGGTGTCTATGGGTTAGGGGTAAGTAAGGGTGTGTACTGTATTTAAAGGGGTATACTCTGGTCAAGGCTATATATCATAGTTAAGGGTACATGCTGCAGCTAAGAGGGTATATTGTAGTTAAAGATAAATAATGTAGATAAGGGTATATTCTATAGCTAATTCACATCACTTTCTTGGTGTACAGTGAAAAATTTGTGGTTGGCTGACAGCTCTGGCCGCACGAATCAAATGGTGGGTGTCACTGATGTCCTCTGTGGGGGTGTCTTAAGCTGCCCCGGGGACAGAACACAAGAGGCAGGGCTTGTTGAAACCCATTAATGAGCGAGGAACTGGAACAAGAGGGCGGCCTCATCAAACAGGCGCCACTCGAATGTGGTTGCAAGCATGCGGTGGCAGAAGGTCATTTTGGCCTGGAAAATACATCGAAGGTTTATTTTGGAAGCCAGGAACTGAACTAATCCTTCATCTCTTAAAAAACATGTTCCAGGACAGTGGAGGCTTCCATCTCCATGTAACTGTATCAATCGGGGCCCAGGGAGCTGGGAAAGATGATCCTGGCTGTGTTTCCTGAGGGTAAAGTGAGAGATGTTTGGAGTTTGTGACAGGGAGCCTTCCCTCCCCAGCTGACGGGCAGCGTCACCTGTCAGGGCGCTCAGATCATCGAGACTGAGCTCCTTCCCGCTTCACCTCTCACAAACCGGCCTGAAAAGTGGCTGAATCGGCAGGCCGCCAGTTGTAGGCGGTGCCCAGAGTGACGGCGGTCACAGTTCGCTGCCCAAGGCGCGGGGGGGGGGGGGGGGGGGGGGGGGGGGGGGGGGGGGGGGGGGGGGGGGGGGGGGGGGGGGGGG
>JAODLD010000069.1:1927363-1944416 GCA_026781065.1 Mormyrops boulengeri | reverse complement strand
CCATATATGTCAGTGAATCCCCTCAGACCACACCCCCAGCTGTCCATATATGTCAGTGAATCCCCTCAGACCACACCCCCAGCTGTCCATATATGTCAGTGAATCCCCTCAGACCACACCGTAATTCCCATCTTTATCAATAAAGCCCCTCAGTCCACACTCCCTTCTGCTGTTTCATAAAATAACAGGGTGTTACTGTACAGTACTATAAAACAGGATGACTGTTTTATTGTATCTGAAGAAATGCATTAAAGGTTTTGGCTTTGATTACATTTGCTGACATGGTCTTTCCATGTGTAACTGAAGTAGAAGGCAGAGATATTGATTTCAGTTTCCAGTTCTGCACTAGGCCATTTTACACCATGAAATAAAGCAGCTTATTTTTGTTTACTTTTTGCTGCAGCTAATGACAGGGCAGGGTGTTTAATCTGGCCTGAGGTGGACAGTCTATCCGTCCTCGGATCTCTGCCCAGGGCTGCATATTACCTTCTCAGAGCTGAGTCAGCCTGCCGTTATCATTTTAATTGGCTTACGTCTCCATATCATATTTCCCACAGCTACGTTAATTAATTGGACAGGTTCAAGATGACTGTGTGCCTCATAGATAATCTAGGTTTTGCCCTCTTGAAACTGAGGCCCATCTCATTACATTATGTTTAACTTCTGCATTACCTGTATCATTCACAGTGTTATTAACTTACAGTAGCTTGGCACACAGGCAGAGCTGGGGGGGTCAGACTGGGTCTTTTCTATTTTCAGAGTTAGCAGAGCCAACTGCCTTCCAGCACTGGCATTGGAGAGGCTTGGAATTAGACAAAATACAAGACACTGATCCCAAATCATTGTCCGGGAAACATGGAGGAATGCCAGCAGAAAGTATTCTTAGTTCGTGTCGGTGCAGCGATCATCTATGGGGCATTAAGAATTCATCAGCAGCTATGGCAGCATTTACGTCGCTCACTGAATCTCGGAAGACAAACAGAGGCTGTCCCTCCTGCTGCCTGTCTGCTTTCCCCCGCCTTTATGAGCCACTTGGCTGTAATCGAATGTCATTTTATTACTGCTATAATAAGACACGGGCTGTAATAAACACTGAATATCTTCTTTTTGTTACAATAAACCTCTGCTGTTGGCCATTACCAAACTCATCAAAAGAGATGCATCCGAGACCTGTGCTTTCATGTAGTCGTGCGTGTGTCTGTAGGTAACGGTTTTATATATTTATATGCCCAGACTGTAAGAGATTATGCATTGGTTATATATAACTCACATTTATAGCCATTCTTGAGGCCTGTCTAGGAGGACTGATATCACATATTTACTAAGATAAGTGCCAAAGCTATGCACCGCACCAGCGTGCTCAGGCCGAACCAGGGCTAATGTCAAACAGGAAAACATGCCCGCAGCCGGCCCAATAAAGAGAAACAGGCCTCCCACATTTACTCCCGAGGCCCTAATAAATAAATGAAAATAAAAGACAAGGTGGGGGCTTTTACCCATTCCTGTCAAATCTGTTACTCTTTGCCTTGAGGCTGATTCATACTCCTGTGTAGAATCTGCTCTGTATGCAGCTGTGTAGCCGCGTGCGCTGCGCCGTAGCCTGACACGCACCTCCCCAGAAACGCAGCTATCAGCGCCAGCGAACACCGTTCCCCACGGCATAGATTCCATAAGAAGTATGAATCAGCCTTTAGGGCTCACAGCTAGAAGAGGCCTGATCTGCCTGTGCTGACCAGTATGTATGGGAATTCCTCAACCCCGCTACACCATACACACAGGAATCCACCGTTGGACGCTTTCTCAAGACAACTCCTGGGTTTTCTTCATAACATCCTCTCCCTCCATCTCTCGGATCACCCAATCCAGTAGCCCATATACAAATCAATCATATGTGCTATCACTGTATTCTGTTCATCCATCCATCCATTTTCTGTACAATTAACCAATAATCTGCTGCAGTCTCTCTGAAAGTGGTTCAGGAACCCCTCCTGTCCACGGAGCAGCTTTCTCTGGCCGGCTTTCAGCCAGTCATCTGCCTGCTGGATTCATTCCTTCAACAGACGCTACTCACCTCCTTGCTAAGAGATCAGTTGGAAATCAAAACCTGGAATTAAATAAGACAGAAGTTTACAATACTTATTTATTTTATAGTATATTCTTTTTTAAGCAATTTTATTAAAATATGTTGGTTATAACAAACATTACGTATAGTCGTATACGAATAACATTTGCCTTGATTCTACAGACGTTCATCCTATCCGGAGTCCCACCCACCAGACGTCATGACGCACGCCATCGTCTCTGAGCACGTATGATCTGATCTGTGATCAGCCAAAACCCATGTATACGTCGCGCAGGCGCCAACAGCCGGCCACCAAACCGACCCGAGATCAGTGCTGGAGGACGTGGCTCCGCCCCCGGACTTTGTTGCAGGAAGTGAACATGGCGTCTGCTGCGATGCTGTCAGAGTCGGTGCTCGGCTGGGGCATTTTCGCGCTTGTTCTTATGGTAAGGCGGACTTTCTGTCCTTTATTTCCCCGCTGTCGTTGTTCTTCACACGGGGGCTCCGGACTCCGCTCCGGCTGGCGGCCGATATTACTTATGGCGGCAATGGTGGCGAATGACGTCGGTTTGCTCTCGGCATGTACGGGGCGCCTGGTGGGTTGTTACCGAGGCGTGCTAGGGTACGACGGAACACTGTTTACGGGAACATGTGGCTGCTGATTACGGGGACGCTGACCGCCTGGGTGGCGGTGATTTCGGGCTGTAAGTCCCTCTTTGGTGGCCCCAGGTTCTCTCACAATCTCCAATAAACATCCAGTAGCATCACCAACACCGTGTTTAACCATAATCTGGGTTCCGTCTGCGCTCTGCTCTGTGGTCCAGTCCAGGTCATTGGCCTGACCCTATCTGACTGGTTCATAAGCATCAGGAATAGCCCTGGTCTTGGTCTCAAACCGATCGGCCTGGGTCCAATCTGGGGTCTTTTACATTACATTCAAACTTTACGAAAGTTAATGACGCAAAAGATTTGTAATTGTACCTTTAGCACTAAACATTTGTTGAACTGTATAATATTTCAGTGCCCATATTTATTCGTCAAAAAGGGATTTTCGTTTCTGCGATGTTTGTTTAAAAGGCTTCCGCCTGTGTTTTCCACACGTCTGCTGCATTGCAGTTACTCCTGCTGTTTCCTTACTAACAGCCTTTCGGTATGGCTGCCTTATCAGCGCTCCGTCTCCGCAGCAGAAAGGCTTACTGTTAAAAATCAGAATCGCCCTGTCCGGAGGACCTCTAGAGAGATCCGCCGCAGACTCGTCAAACCAGCAGCACTTACAGAATACCCGCAGATTTTAATTAAACATAGGCCCCAGCCACAATGCTGATTTTCAGTGGAACAAATATATTATTGATCACGGTGTACATATCGAGTTTGAAACTGCTACGGAGTGCCTTTTCAATTTTCTGGGTGAGAAAATAAATTCTGATTGACTTTTCGTATTTATTATTAGTGTTAATGCTCTTTAATTGAATCTGCTGGGTATGTGTTTCTCTTTTCCTGGGGTGATGCAGTACAGCAGTGACAGGTGTGCAGGATCGCACTCGGGGTTAGGGTTACTTTCTGCCATCTTTAAAGTAATAGTCCACGTGTTTAAGGTGAATATGGTTGTATGACAGGTGACACTCAGAGTGGGTGACCAACATGACTGACTATCACCGGATTACCCTGCCCTGTAAACTCGCCACTGAGGGCCGAAAATGCATTTGCCTCCCTCTTTTTCAAGTTGCCTGTCTGTACTTGTCTTTGTAACTTAAAATTTATTTTATATTTGATTAAACAGATCATTTTAAATTATGCACAGCTGATCTAAGCCAATGTGCTGATATTTTGACTTTGAAACATTTGCTTGAATGAACTTCTCAGTCAGTCAGTGTTAGAATGTGCTGGAAAATGACTCAGGGTTCGTCCTCTCTGAATGATCAGCCATTGTGAGCCTGGATGTTAATTCAGCTTGCTCGTAGTGCATTTTGCCGTATTTGTGTCTCCTGATCTGGTTTGGTTTCTGTTCATTTTCGGTCATGCTGCTGTCTTTCTGCCCAGTGTGTTTTCCTGAAATGTTCCACCCACACCCGAGACCCACACTCTGCCCTTGATCACGCCAGCAGTGCCCTGGGCACAAATGGGGTCATACTCGACCTGTTGCTTGATCACCTGTCTCCATAGTCTCAGGGCTGTGATTGGCCCATCTGCAAATGTCAGCCCCGCCTCAGTAGGTTCGTGTTTGACCGTGTCCTAACAGCATGTGATGCGTCCCCCCCTTCCTGTCCAGCATGGAACACTGCCCTTGCTCTCCCTGATAGACCGAAAATGTGACTCACTGATCACTTGATTTCATGTTTACGTAAAAAATGCAAATATTTGTTTTTGGTGAGATGTGTTCTAAGCTGAGAGTAGAATATTGATACTTTACTGATCCTTGTGGGGAAACAGTTTTTTCCCCCTATCCTGTCTGACTCTCTATGAGACGCACAGGCATGGACTGTAGTGTTTCTGCTGATAACATTTCTTTGTGACGGCCCACCACGCTGAGAGTTGCTGCCATCACTTGGGAAGCCTGATTCCTGCCCTCACACCCGGGGAATGCTGTATGGAATCCAGTTGGTTAACGGCAATTAATAGACTATTTTATGTTGTCATTAAAGAGATACTATTCAAAAGCTATCATATAAAGAACTTATTTAGGTATTTTCCAAGGAAAAGAAAACTAGGTGAGGTAGGTAAGCAAAGCAGGTATTTAGTTAGATGGGGGGGGGCGACTCGTCACTCCCTTATATCCCAGTCACATACACACACTGAAAGGCGCTTAAATATCGCTGTTTTACCGTTATGGTGCCGTGAGGGAATGGGGGCCAAATGGTAAATATACCCCTTAATCTATCCTGTAGTAACATTAGCGGTAACTTTCTGACACGGCTCCAGTATGAATGTGAAACCGAAACAGATTACTGTGTTCGAGAAGAATGGGGGAGGAGACTTCACGCCCTTTATTCACTACGTTGACCCCATCGGTTGGGAGGACATGTTGCTTTACTGTTATGGAAGACTGAGTGGGAATGAAAATTTATCTACCCTGTGGTGTTTTAACCTAATTCATGAACGGGTTTTGTATGTGACGGGAGTTTGTAATGGGGAATGTAACGGCAGTACAGTTAGGCTGTGTCACGTACACAGTTAGGCTGTGTGCAGTGCAGTTAGCCTGTGCCACGTACACAGTTAGGCTGTGTGTAGTGCAGTTAGCCTGTGTCACGCACACAGTTAGGCTGTGTGTAGTGCAGTTAGCCTGTGTCACGTACACAGTTAGGCTAACACACAGTCAATTTAGCAACCACTAAAAAATGTAGTTAAAGCTGTGACTGAGAAATAACTAGCCTATATTAATTCATATATTCATTAAGTGTTTATTTACCTCTGTAGACAGAGGCATGTCTTCACCAAACAACAATAATAAAAACACATATGTACAACGATGGTCTGATATCTGCATTTTTTCAGTAGTGCCCCCTTCAAATTGCCCCCACACCAAACCTCTTACTCCACAGGAAACTCTGTACTGTATAGGTGTGGGCAAGCTTGGGGGCAGTTAAGTGGCAGTTGGGGGGTAAGGGCTTTCCTCAAGGGTCCAACGGTGGCATCAGCCTGCTGACTCTGGGATCTGAACTGACAACCTTCCGATCGATGACACAAGCGTCCTTACCCACTGAGCCCCCTAGGTTTGCACTTTGAAGTGTTTACTACCAATGGGTTGACTTTAGCAACCTATCTTCTGATTGTGTCTCTGTTTCTCTCTGTAATTAACATTTTCTGTAGAAAGGATCAGGAAGATCCATTGGCTGCAATCTTTTCTCTCCCTGTAGATTATAAGGTATCTGTGACCCTCACTGTTTCATCGTTTGTCAATGAATAAATGAATGAGCCTCGGCCTTCTCTCCTCGCTCTCTTTCTCCCCCGTCCCGCAGGTGATCTTGGCCTTCTGCTGGGTCTATATCCGGAGGTACCAGAGTCACCAGGAGAGTGAGGTGCTCTCCACCATCACGGCCATATGTGCCCTGGCCATCGCGCTCATCACGTCGGCCCTGCTGCCCGTGGACATCTTCCTGGTGTCCTATATGAAGTATCCCAATGGGACGTATAAGGTATGTGCCAGGGGTCAGCTTCGGAAAGGGGGGGGTTGAAGAGCAGCGCTCTCATCTTCTCCTACGCAGTCTTCTCTATGGCCATGTTATTCTTGTAATGCGAATCAGCCCTTAACCTGATGTGAGGTCATTCCCCAGGAACTGGCATCTCCCCAGATTTATGTCCGGGGCACATGCTTTTCATCCTTATTGGCATTAGAGCGGTGTTATCACTTACACAGTTGCTGTTTTTTTTAGGCCAGCTGTTCTGAGACCAGCAGGTTGCTCTCTTATCCTGGACACTGACACCGAGCTGGCTTACTCTGCGTCAGTCTTGAGGGAGTACAGTGCACCTTTCCTATTGTTCGCGGAAACTGGGACACCATTGTTGTGTGGGGGTGTACGTGCGGTAGTCAGGTCAAAGGAGGAATACTCGGTCGTCTTGGTCGAGCCGGAGAAATTCAGCCTGCGCTGACGCTTGGGCTCTTCGGCTGATTGGATGCCTCTGACTGGAAACCTTAGGAAGGCAGCTTCTCGGTTGTTTATTAATGTAAGATTGGGAGAGGAACCATGGGGCCGTCATGAGGACAGGATGGTGATGTAGGGGGAATAGCCAAGTGTTTCAGCTGATTTGGCAGTGTCCGACGTGGCTATTACCGTGGCGACCACTGGGGGACTGGAACCAGGAACTGCTTGCTTATGTATTTGATGAGACATTGGGGAATTACAGTAAAATAACATAGCAGGACTGTGTGTACCAGTACTTCCCTTTTGGTGTCTCCAGCTTTTACTGGACTCAAAAGTGAAAGAACTACTCCACATATGCATAATGGTGCAGGGGTGTGATCCTGGGTTCGAATCCCGAGAAGTCTCATTTCCAATGCAGTATAACAAGGTGGTCAATGGTGTCTTTAATGGTTATGGAAGCACACTTGTAATTGAAAGATTGCTGGTTCAAATCCCCAACCAGCAAGGCACCACTGAGGTACCCTGAGCAAGGTACCGCCCCCAAGCACTGCTCCCCAGGCCCTGAATTAGCTGCCTCCTGCTAGGTCACGATGTCACATATGGGTTAAATCTAGAAGACACATTTCGTTGTTGTGCACTGTGTGCTGTGGTGAGTCAACAATGACCACTGGTCACCAAAAAAATAACTAAAAGAGACCATTAAGGAGCATGGTACCTTCCAGTTAACATTATCTGAAGATTTTATTATTTTATCATAAGCACCAATAATGTGGAACAACAAACTGTGAGTTTGGGTGGTGCTGCAGTGGCACGGCATCCAGAATCTCTGGTTTTCAGTGTGATGAACGGTTCAGCTCCTTTGGTTATTCTAGGCTGCTTCACTCTGACCCAGGGCTGCTCGTATCCTCTCTGTTCTTGTTTAGCGGGTTTAGGTAGGTTTTTATTAAACTGAAGTATTTGTGTAACTGTGTCTTTCGTTTACTAACGGGAAATTCAGACCTGTGTGTTTTTATTGCTTGCAGGTTAGAGACGAAGTACTTCTGTCCAGTGGGTTGAATGATTTGGTTTGTGATCACCACACCATTTAAGGGCGATTTCTCCCTTGTTTGATGGCATTTCATTATGCGGAGCGATATTTCAGATTCCGCAGGCATCTTTTAATAGATCAGAAACGTCGTTAACCTTTAGCTGCTGTTATTCTGTGTAAATACGATGTGCTTGTCATCCAAATGTAAGCGACACATGCGAGCAGCGTAGCAATTAACTGTCCAATCGGAGGCCGTGGCTGTGACCCCCCCCCCCCCCCCAGCCTTGTTTAACTTTTTCGTGCTGTCTGATCCGTCCCCGAAAGCCGCATGGCAGCAGAGTCCTCCTGCATGATTTATAAGGGAACAATCTCTCCTGGCGTGGGGGCGATGCGGCCGCCTTGCTGCTTCACCACTCGTGACTGCGACACACACGGGGACATCCAGCGCACCACCAGCGCCGTACTGTCCAGGTCCACGTCTGGCCCGGTCCCCAACAACATTGACACCACAGGAGAGTCATGTGAAGTGATACGGTTTTCAAAGTTATTTTTATCCCTGAAACAGCTATCAGTTTTTCGCTGTCAGTAATAAACAGAGTCCTGGCACTGATTGGTCCTGGGCAGGGCCCTTCTCTACGCTGTGTGGAATGAGTACAGCTGACAGGCAGGGCGTCTCTCAAAGCCCGTACTTCTGCTTCCTGATGGGCTGTGAGAATGTGTCAGTCGCAGTGATACTAGTGAGATGCTTCCCTCCCCCGCACATAAGCTGCATGCATGTGCTTCTGCTGGAGTATCTCATGGTTCCTGGACCCACTTGTGGTCATTTATCAGTGACCTAACACCCCCTCCCCCACACCTTCTCACCATGGCACCGCCATCAGAAGACAGGGCCAAGGGCGGGGCTTCCCGGGCGTGGAACCCTCACCTCTGTATCCTCAAACAAACTTAGAGCTAAGCGATGAGCGGGAGCATCGCCATGGTGATGGTGCTGCACAACGTCCAGCGGGCAATGGGCCCGGGCCCAGTGTTCCCGCTGATGCCACTGATGCCTCTCTCTCTTGTTTCAGGAGTGGGCTGCCAGCAATGAGACCAGAGCGCAGATGGAGGACACGGTCCTGTACGGATACTACAGTAAGCGTCCGTTCCGGCCCTTTAGCGGCATTGCAGGAAGTGGGTGGGAGAATGTGTGGATAGGAACCGGCTGTCACCAGCATGTGGCGCTCGCTCCATGCTGCTGGCTTTAGCACTGTCACTGTGGAATAATAATAATAATAATAATAATAATAATAATACTACATATTAGAGGCCCGTCCCTCACTGAGTACTGAGCACACCTGATCTGACCCCCCCACCCCTGCAGCCTGCTAGGGTTAAGGTGTGCGTCTGTGATCGGTACGTTGCTGGTTCAAATCCCATGGCAGAGTAGTGCCACCCTTGGGCCCTGAGCAAGGCCTTTAACTCCCCAACTGCTCCAGGGACTTGGATGAAAGCATCTGCTAAACAAATAAAACTTAATATTTTACACCAGGGGTGGGCAATCTCATCTAGAAAGGGCTGTTTTGTATGCGGGTTTTCACTGCAGTTCCCTAATTAGATTACTAATTAGAGGACTGATTGGCTGAAGAGTCCTCACACCTGCATGCACACCGGTCCTTCGCGGATAAGATCGGCCATCCCTGTTTTACACCTTTCTTGGCCTTCCACGTGTGGCGGCGAGGTGACACCCTTTCTGTAAGCCAGCGCCTCCTCTGTGTGTCTGCAGTCGGCACGTGACGGGACGCGGCGTGAGGCTCCCTCCAGCAGGTGGCGGCGCCAGCACATCTGTCCGCACTCAGCTTATGCACAGGCAGCGAAGCGGCAAGCAGTACAGGCTCCTAATGATGGAAAAATACGTGTTCGTGTTGATTAACAGAAATCGGAGCTCTGATGTTGGATGGAAAAATTACGCGTAAATCCCTATAAATAAATGCATGTTGGAAATATTAAAGTATTTTAGTCTTCTCTTCATAATGTGCAATTTAAATTAATGAATTTGTTACATTACTGGATCGGAACATTTCTGTATTTACTGTTCATTTGTGGATTTTTATATTTTCCATATATAGAACTCACTATTATGAGATGTTTAGTACAGAAATGATTTTGTTTATTTGTTCAGCCCGTTACTCTTGTGAATTTCAATTTATTAAAGTAGGTGTAAGGTAATTGTAGCTGGTGTTTTTAACACTAGTGGGTGTAAACAGTTAAGAGTGTAAGGAGTGGTGCTCACGGGCTGGTCCTGACTGCCCTGGCCTCGGATGTGCTGATTAGCCGAGACACACAGGCACGGATATAGCAGGTCACACGCAGACACACTTGATAGCGCAGGGGCTGATGACACAGCAGTGCGTTGACGCCGTGGCTCGGATGACTTTTGCAGGCATCGTGGGAGAGTGCGTTTTCCTGCTGGCCGCTGGGCCCTGTTTACTGGCCTTGACAAATGTCTGCCAAAGCCGGCACCGCTGTATGACGCTCTCTCCATTTCGGAGGGTGAGGGGGCCCTGAGCAGAGGGGTGGGATTCCCACGAGATTAAAAAGGAAACGTGCGGGTTTCGGGGCCGCTTTCTGTGTGACTTCAGTTACCTGAGATTAATGAAGGTGGTTAGATGAGAGGCATTTATAAACGCTGGGCATGAATGTGTGGTGTCCTGAAGGGTGTGTTCAAGAGTGGGGGCATGTAACCTGATGGAGGGACTGCATGAGACTCCCTCTGCTGGATGGGAGGGGGTAATGATCTGCCCGCCTGTATGTGCTCCCTCTGCTGGATGGGAGGGGGTAATGATCTGCTTGCCTGTATGGTTCTCCCTCTGTTCGACGAGAGGGGGTAACAATCTGCTTGACGGTGTGGGACTCCCTCTGCTGAACGGGAGGGGGTTAGCAGCCCTGAAAACCGTCCGTCTCGCTGCCTCTGACAGGCTGACGGCTCTTCTCGCACAGAGCCCTGAAAGCCGCCCATCTTGCTGCCTCTGACAGGCTGACGGCTCTCCCCGCACAGAGCCCTGAAAGCAACCCGCCTCGCTGCCTCTGACAGGCAGACGGCTCTCCCCGCACAGAGCCCTGAAAGCCGCCCGTCTCGCTGCCTCTGACAGGCTGACGGTTCTCCCCGTACAGAGCCCTGAAAGCCGCCCGTCTCGCTGCCTCTGACAGGCTGACGGTTCTCCCCGCACAGAGCCCTGAAAGCCGCCCGTCTCGCTGCCTCTGACAGGCAGCCTCCACCTCTGTGCCCGCCCCCCCCACCTCTGTGCCCGCCCCCCCATGCCTATGCCCTACTGCTGATTCCTTACCTTGACAGTATTGATCACTCAGAGTCAGTCCAGATGATGTCTCTCCGATGACCGGGGCCCCCTGGAGAGCTGTTGCAGTTCCCGGTGACAGATCGATGTCTCGTCACATTCACGTCTGATGCGTAGCCACCCACGCCCATCCTGCAGGGAATGATAGAGAAATAAGCCGCAGGGCTGATGGTGACAGAGCATAGCGCAACCTAGTTCCCAGTGCTCCTGTCCCAGCATGGCGCTCCCCGAGGTCGGGGTGACAATCCGCCTCTGCCCCAGTGCTTCATCCCTGTCCTGCCTGCTGGTGGCGCTCATGTTCCACCTCGGGATGGGAGCTTGATTTGCGATGCCGAGGTGGCGGTCACTGTCTCCTGGGATTCATGCAGTGAAGAGCAGCGCGAGATGTCCGCAGCTACTGGGCGCGGCGACTTACTGAATATTCTGGAATGATGTCTCTCGGGCTGTTGCGCAGAAGGCATGTTTCTGGATAGAAGCGGAATCAGTTTTTTGGCTCAGTGAGTTATGTTTTCGCTTACAGCCTGCACCTCTCCCCCCCATTGTGCATTTCCTGCAGGCTCTTTCGGGGGCTTAGTGCTAGCAACAGCATCCATTACCCCGGACACCCCCTCCCCGCATGGGCTTAACTGGGTTGGATGCCACTGACGGTCTGTGTGGGGGAAAGCAGACAATTTGGGGGCCTGTTCAGAGTCAACATGTGTGTCTCACGCATGCTGAAGGCCACGGAGCGGAGTGAGACAGCAGTAAAACTCAGCGGTGCTGGGTCTCATTTGCCGAACCCATATCGGCCAGCATTCTGGGAAAGACTCTGTGTCATTTTGCATCACGGCTGCCTTTGAAGCTCAGAGCATGAGTGAAACTCGCGGTATGATTCGGCCACTTCTTGGCCAAGCAGGGCTATGTAATAGGTGTAAATGTGCTGCATTCTTCCTGGGGCTTTACCATAGCCTTCCATGGAATTAATAAAATTACTTGTCACTATGCAGGTGCGTTCCCCAAAATCCCCTCAGGGGGGCAGTGTGGCGCTTATCAGGTGCCCAGCTGGGCAGCGGTAGCGCCAAGCTAATGCTGAAAACAAAAATACAGCCCTTTCTTGAGAAGTTTCCCCATTGATGCAAAAATGTGTTGTAAACAAATCTGACAAGTATTTCTGCCTCATTTGAATAGTGCTCGCTTAGATTTCCCGTCAAGGGCCAGCCGACCACACAAGTGTGCAGATACTCGTTTTATCTCCCGGTTTAATCTGTTCATTTTCTCCAGCTGCGTTTCTGGGCTCTTCCTCGGGTGTTAATGTCCTGATTAGCCGCCCCTCGGGGTGTCTGCCTTCCCTGACATCCACTGGAATGTGATTAAGACCGAAACACACCCACACTGTCTGTGGGTGGGGGGGGGGGGGTTGCTGGTTCAAAAAAGAAATGTTGGAGACCCCCCCAGCTCCCCATAGTGCAGTTTTTTCTGCATCCTCGGGGACCCACAGACAGTCCGCATTTTTGCTCCCTCCCAGCTCCCAGTCCCTCGGGGACCCACAGACAGTCCACATTTTTGCTCCCTCCCAGCTCCCAGTCCCTCGGGGACCCACAGACAGTCCGCATTTTTGCTCCCTTCCAGCTCCCCAGTCCCTCGGGGACCCGCAGACAGTCCATACTGACTGGCAGTGATCTGTGTGGGAGCAAAAACTTGGGAAACACTAGCTTGGAGTATTGACTGTTTGTGGCTGAAAGGGGGGGCGCACAGGTGTGGTTTGTGTGGCTGTCAGACCCTTGTGTGCCCAGTGCTTTCAGTTCATTTTCTCCTCCTCCTCCTCTCCCAGCCCTGTACTCCATCACCCTCTTCTGTGTCTTCCTCTGGATTCCCTTCGTGTATTTCTACTATGAGGAGAAGGACGACGACAGTGCAGACACCTGCCTGGTGAGTCCCCGACGCCTTGGGCGTAGTTCCCTGTCACTCATGTAGATTGTAGCCCTGCTGAAATCAGCGTGTTCTGCGGAGTGTGTGCAACTCGTCTGTCTGTCCAAAGACATGCAGCCATCTTCACTCTGTGACTCTGCGGTGCCCCTAGTGGCTGCGGTTGGCACTGCATGCGTCTCACTCCCATGATATGCCCTGTACTTCCTGGGCTCAGCTCTCTGGCTCTCTTTGGACCGCTTGGTCCCGAGGACCATCCCGCACATGGTGAGAGGTCTCTGGAGCGATGATGAATGCCCAGCCGTGCTCAGCGTGGATCGCTCTCAATGGCAGGATATGAATTGCTCTCCTTGACGAATGGGAATTTATTACAATCCAATTAAGCATTAAGTGTGATTTCTCCTTTCATTACAGCCAGTGAAGAATGCGCTGAAGTACACAATTGGATTTATTATTGTGTGCACGGCGCTGCTGCTAATTGGGTAAGTAGCGGGCCGGCGCGGCCGCGGGACCCTTCCGTTTGCCGTTATTAATGAGCTGGGTCTGAGAAGCAAAGCTGTGTCTCACCGGCACCTGGCCGTCCTTGGCTGCAGCCAGGACGCCCGAATTAGCCTGGGCCCTCAGCAAATTAGCAGCTGGTGTGGAGGCTAACGTACAAGCTAATCGGACCCTCATTTCACACACTGCTGTTCCCATCCCGCTTCGGTCACACAGAGGGGCTCCTTTAACTGGGGACCAACCCTTCAGAGGTCTTTAGCTAATGCATAGGTATTATAACTGTGTTACCGCCATTACATTTTTAACGACTGTCAAAGTTGTAAATGTCAGAATATTGTTGCATAGAAGTTTTCATCATAACATTGATCGCATGGCCACGTAACATTTTTAACTGGCGCTTAATTTGACAGCTTGTATGATTCTCCAGCATATGACTGACCAGCTCGTATGATTCACCGGCGTGATTGGACACCTTGCATGATTCGCCACTGTAAGGGTCCCCAGAGTAGCCCGTGTGGTTCTGTGGCACGTCTTGCCTCCCGCCTGTGCTGTTTGCCGCGGCATCCTCAGTTAAATGTAATGGATTCCTTTGCAGTGGAACATGCCAGCACTTCAAATCACATGATTTAATGTGCTGCCAAGCATTAAATGGAGGCCAGGGGGCCCTGCCAACCTGAGTGGATAGGGCCCTCCGCCCCCCCTCCGGCTCATCGCATATGACCGAGGTAGAAAAGTCGGGTTCTTTGTCCGACAGAAACAATTTACTCCCAATCTTAGTGTTCAGAGCCCAGCTGTTCTGCTAGATGCTGGTTTCTGTGCTCTGCCCAGTGCTGCCAGTGCACCTCCTCCATTACCAGACCTCCTATGTGGAGGTTTACTTGCCTCCGTTTGGAAATGAATATGGTCCTCAGGAAGGAGGAGGACCTCCAGTCTCCTTAGGTCTTCCCGCCAACCCCCCTTGCCTCCCCTCCCATGAAAAGCATGATGCAGCACTGAACGTTCCTGTCAAGTGTCTCTCTAACTTCGGGCTTCCTCTTCTCCTGCATGGTGACCCCATTCGTTCCTCTCGCCCCTTGACTTTGGGAATCGCACTTGTGATCTATGTTTGCGTCCAGGGCAGTGGAGATGCAGTCCGGTTGATGAATGACATCTTAGGCTCTCTCAACAGCCTGGTGGCAGCTGCAGCCGGTCCAGGCCATAATCAGAGCCGCTTTAAGAGATTGCTGTGGTTTTATGGAAGTCCATTTAATTTAAGGAGACCTCAGGTAGCTACGGATCTTCCTACTGGCCAAAAGTCAGATCAGGGTAATTAAAGGTAATAATTAGTACCTGGGACTGTTTGTTGGGTGCCTTGTGTCTCATTTATTGGCTTATTGGAGCAGACTGACTCCCGCATGGAGGTGCTCTCTCTTACGCACCAGCTGCTCTATAAATCAACGTGACCAGCAGGCAGAGTTACTGCCGGCCCTCTGTGATTTCGCTGACTGTCTGGCATCTCGCTGCTCTGGCTCCAGCTGCCTGGGGATTTTTGGATCCAGCAGATCCCAGGTGCCGTCTTCAAGTCCATGAGGAAGACTGGACAGCTGTATATCATCGTCGGGGCCTAAGAAGCTGGCCCCTGGGACCCTGAGCGTCGCTGCTCTGATTTGGGTCCTTTTGCTGGTCTCTTATCAGCTGTAATCCACAGTCACAGTTAGTAAGCCACACCCCCCAGTGTCGGGGTGTGTAAGCCACACCCCCCAGTGTCGGGGTGTGTAAGCCACACACCCCCAGTATCACTGTATGCAAGCCACACACCCCCAGTATCACTGTATGCAAGCCACACACCCCCAGTATCACTGTATGCAAGCTACACCCCCCAGTGTCACTGTATGCAAGCCACACCCCCCCCCCAGTGTCACTGTATGTAAGCCACACCCCCCAGTGTCACTGTATGTAAGCCACACCCCCCAGTGTCACAGTTCGTAAACAGCACCTCTTAACCTCCACAAGGACCTCTTGTCCTGAGTGCTTTTTCCACGCCTGGTATATCATAAATGTACAGTTTGTAGAAATTCACAGTTGCCATATTTATTTGGCATAGTGTAAGGCGTGCATTCTGCAGGTCAGAAGTGTGGGGTTCTGCATGGTTTATCTAGCGGTGTTGACCTGATTCCAGCATCCTTATGATACTTAGCCACCGGTAACTGTTGCCTTCCTCTTGCAGGGCGTTTGTTCCTCTGGACCCCCCCAGTCAGAATGCCACCCAGTGGGAGAAGGTGCAGTTCCTGTTCCAGGAGCTGGGAAGCAGCCGTGAGTCTGATCGTCCATTAAGCACCCATAATCATCAGCAGGAAAGTGGGGAGAGGAGCGGGTGTGTGGGTGTGGGGAGGAGCAGGGGGTGCGGGGAGGAGTAGGAGGACAGGAGGAACCTTACCCCTGCTCCTCCCCGGGGGGTTAACTAAGTCCAAACACCAGGCTGTCGGTCACCAGTTCCTGCTTCAGGGTGACTGCGCGGGCCGGTGAGTCCCAACAGCGCTCCCGTGTGTCATGGCTCCTGTTCGGCCCCGTCTTGCCTCCCTGTGCCCCTTCAGGTGTTCCTGTAACCCAGAGCTCATATGTCGATGGGGGGGCAACGAACTCTCCAGCGCTCCTCTGATATTTACAGCCCTTGCCGTCAGCCTTGTGCTCTCTTAAATCCAGCCACTAACTAAAATCAAATCAGAGCCTGCAGACGTCCATCATGCTGAAAGGGATGTAAGCACCGCAGGAAATGCGTCGGGGCATGCGACTTTGTGTCGGCTTTGAGTCATGCTTCCTCGAGGTTATGGGGGCCCATACTCACAGCCTGAATAATGCATTTTTCAGAATGCTGTGTTTACATGGATTATGGTGCCGATCGCCCCCTGCCCCCACCTGGCTCTGGTGTGGGATCAATCCCTGACCCTGCTCTGCCTCTGCGACCCGCCCTGCGTCTCCTATCAGAGCAGACTCCACTAGATAAGAGCCCTTTCATCACACTGTCACTTAGACTAAACACCCTTTGTGGAATCCACCGGATGTTTCTGGAAGTTGACTGAGGGGCCAGGTCTCTTTTTGATGCACCTTCCTCACAGGACAAGGAGCTGTCGCCTTCTGAGCTAAGAGGATGAAAACCCCCAATGTGCATTTGTCTACAGTGGGGGGACGATTCTAAACGAGCTGTGGGTGCTGGTGTCCCGGCGTGGGGGTGATTTCATTTCTCCCCATGAAGCTGGGAACTCGGCTCACGCATTGCTGTAGGTTGTGGAATCAAGGCCCCGGAAACCATGAATCCGTACATTGCTCTCTCACTGCTGGGCTGAAGGTGCAGGTCATGGGATCAAGGCCTCAGAGACGGACCACCTGCTGGTCTCTCTCTTACCCCTGAGTAGCAGGGTAGCAGGGTTGGGGGCTGAGGGTGTTGGATGGAGGGGGCTGAAGGTGTTGGATGGGGGGGCTGGGAGTGTGGGGGTGCAGAAGGCTTTCTCTGGTTCGCCAGCGGTGGCCAGCAGGAGAGGCGGGCAGTGCGTCTCTGTGAATCACCCTCAGCCCTCTCTTCTGCTGACAGATGACATGAATCTGTCCGCCTCCCCCTCTTTCTCCTGGTGGCCAGGAGTCTTCCTCAATTATGGTGAAGCGGCGCCAACCC
>JAODLD010000069.1:1891797-1903552 GCA_026781065.1 Mormyrops boulengeri | reverse complement strand
GTGTGGCTCATCAGAAGCCAGGTAGGATAGAAAACCTTCTGGACAGTAGCTCTCCAGGACCGGAGTTGGAGACCCCTAAAGTAGGTCCTTCAGGACCAAAGGAATAGTACACACTGGGATTTGTGTTTCCTGCACTGCATGGGCTCACAGGCCCTCTCCTTTTGGCATTAAGTTTCCCCTGGATGACGTCTATCATACACGGACTCAAACCTTTTTGACCTTGATATTTCCCTCCTGGAGTACTGTTATACTGTTACTGGAAATACTATTATATTATGTAATTTTCATCTTAAGCAACATATTTCAAAGAAGACGAGTTTGATTCAAGAACTTTCCTGAAGTCAACATTCTCATCTAGTCATTCTCTCTATGACTTCAGCAGGGTTGAATTGATTAAAACTAAAAAAATATGTTCTTTCTCCATATTATTTGCTCCACAAACATGAATTTAAATGGGCATCATTGTAGCAGTATGTAACAGTTAATGAAGCCAGCATGAGAATGTGGCAGAATGCAGGCTGCCGATTGGTTAACCAGCTGATTGGCTAGTATATATAATCAGTATGGCACTGTTTTCCGGTTGGATGTAAGGCCTTAGAAAATGTCTCTTGATGTGGGTTCTTGTATTAGGTGGTGCCGTACCAGTATTGTGGGTGTATGTGGCAGTTTGGGGAGCGATGCAGTCCTTGTGCACAGCTAGTTAAGGCAGGCCTTGCTGTGACACTGAGGGCCCAGTCTGGCAGCTGTTAGGCTGGGTCTGCAGGGCGGGTGCTTCAGAAGTCTGGTCTGCCTGCTGCCGGCATGTTTCAATGAGTACAGAAAGCAGAGCCCTAGAATAATAGTAACTCCTTTTGCACTGTTGCTGTCCTGGCTGCCCTCCAGAACATTTTGGGGGGGGGGATGTAGCTCTTAGCTGAAAACAAACCCATGTTTTAAGCATAAAATAACTGCTGATAATGAATAAGCAGGCAAATTAGTATGAGTTTATTTAACCAAACTCAGGTAGAACTTCAGCTCTAACACGGGCCAGTAAGGGCTTTGGTCCCCCCCCCCCCACACTGTAAAAGTGACTGTAAAATGGGTGGAGTGGGGAGTTCATTTCATTTTACAAACCAGCTGGCTTTCATGAAATTTTATCACAGAATATTTAGCACGTTTAATAATGATCTTGTGTATCTAACCTGAGTGCCGCATCTGAAATGAGAGTCCAGATTGGGGACAAATGGCAGCACATGGAGCGGGAAGTCTCCCCAAAGTGTCGATACTCCTGCTGGACAGCATGTATTTGCCTAAATATTGAAATAATAGTTTAAATTCAGACATCCCAGGGGTTTATATTTTAAAATTGGATAAAGTTTTATTGAAAAGATGAAAAATTTCCCTGGAAGCTTCTGGCTGGAATGTAATTTATTGGCCTTACAGTTCAGCAGGACCTGCAAAGGATTATGTGTAGTCAGTTATGGTCAGGAGTTGCTGATGGCGGGGTGGGGGTAATGACACTTCTGAGGAGATCACAGTACCTGTTCTTTTTGTACAGGGCCACATGTCCTGTGTCTGCCTATCCATCACATGACTGTTCCCCGCGGGCGGGTAGGCGTGAAGCTCAATCCTTTCCCTGGCTCTGAGGTGCTGGTCCAACAGCTCTGGGGAGGAGATGGCGTGGGCTGGGGAGGGAGTGCGGCTGTGGTAAATAACGTGGATGGCGGGAGAGTAATGGCTGGTAATTCATTCTCTTACAGCTTCTTAGGGGGTTGCGGAGCTGAGCGTGTCATTAAATGAGCCGCAGATTAGGCCACCTCCCCGCTTTTCGAATGAGCGACGGCAGGGAGAGGTTGAGTGCAACTCCATTTTTATCAGCCTCCAAGGTTTTTGTCCCACTGCTGGGGGGGTCATCTTTGATCACCATTCTTGCAGCCCCTCTGATGAGTGATTTAGGCTTCACTGTAACACCCCACCCCCCCAGCTGCGTCTACTCGCATAATGCCGATGTGTTCTTTGAAGGTCCAACGACGTGCCCCCATATTTCTCATACCCAGAATGCATCTATCATTAGAAGCTTAGCGATTATGCAAAGGATCTGGTGTCTGCAGCTGGGAATTGAGCTGGAGAGATTTAGGTTAAGTGTCCCACACTAGGGTACAACAGAAAAGCCTTGTGGGACCCACAAGCTGCTGGGTCATGCCCTTAATTGGCTGCGGGCTGTTGGACCCTATTTAATTATTGAAGGGAGCGGCATTATGGGACACGTAGCAAGTCACCCCATTCTGGACGGGAAGCTGTATTCGTTTTCATGGTTAGCAGAGGTTGGTATACAATGTACAGTATGTACAGTATGTGTTATGTATTACCACGAGGGGGGGGGGGGGTCCTGGTAAATCCTGCCCACATAATAGCATTTGCAACGTCAGTGTACTGGAAGAGAGTGGAATGATATGCGACAGTTAGATGGCAGAATGGGCTGCCAGGACACATTTCAGCACCACCTTATCTGGTGGGGGACAAGTGCATACGAGAGTCTTTACCCTGTCATCGGGGCATACGAGGATCTTTACCCTTTCATCAGGGCATACGAGAGTCTTTACCCTTTCATCAGGACACACAAGAGTCTTTACCCTGTCATCAGGGCATACGAGGATCTTTACCCTTTCATCGGGGCATACGAGAGTCTTTACCCTGTCATCGGGGCATACGAGGGTCTTTACCCTTTCATCAGGACACACGAGAGTCTTTACCCTTTCATCGGGACACACAAGAGTCTTTACCCTTTCATTGGGACGCACAAGAGTCTTTACCCTTTCATCGGGGCACATGAGAGTCTTTACCCTTTCATCGGGGCATACGAGAGTCTATACCCTGTCATCAGGGCATACAGGGATCTTTACCCTGTCATCGGGACACACGAGAGTCTTTACCCTTTCATCGGGACACACAAGAGTCTTTACCCTTTCATTGGGACGCACAAGAGTCTTTACCCTTTCATCGGGGCACATGAGAGTCTTTACCCTGTCATCAGGGCATACGAGAGTCTTTACCCTTTCATCGGGACACACAAGAGTCTTTACCCTGTCATCAGGGCATACGAGGATCTTTACCCTGTCATCGGGGCATATGAGAGTCTTTACCCTTTCATCGGGACACACGAGAGTCTTTACCCTGTCATCGGGGCATACGAGGGTCTTTACCCTTTCATCGGGACGCACGAGAGTCTTTACCCTTTCATCAGGGCACATGAGAGTCTTTACCCTTTCATCGGGGCATACGAGGGTCTTTACCCTTTCATCAGGGCACATGAGAGTCTTTACCCTTTCATCGGGGCATACGAGAGTCTTTACCCTTTCATCGGGACGCACGAGAGTCTTTACCCTTTCATCGGGGCATACGAGAGTCTTTACCCTTTCATCGGGGCATACGAGAGTCTTTACCCTGTCATCAGGGCAAACGAGAGTCTTTACCCTGTCATCTGGGAAATGAGTCTTTACCATTTCATCGGGACACACAAGAGTCTTTAACCTTTCATCGGGGCAAATGGGAGTCTTTACCCTGTCATCAGGGCAAACGAGAGTCTTTACCCTGTCATCACAGAAACAAGAGCCTTTACCCTTTCATCAGGGCATACGAGAGTCTGTATCCTTTCATCGGGACATACGAGAGTCTATACCCTTTCATCGGGGCATACGAGAGTCTTTACCCTGTCATCAGGGCAAACGAGAGTCTTTACCCTGTCATCTGGGAAATGAGTCTTTACCATTTCATCGGGACACACAAGAGTCTTTAACCTTTCATCGGGGCATACGAGAGTCTGTATCCTTTCATCGGGGCATACGAGAGTCTTTACCCTGTCATCGGAACATACGAGAGTCTTTATCCTGTCCTCGGTCTCTTCCCCATAATGACCACTTGCTGACTCTGACAGGTTTTACAGCCTTTCTGGAACAGGATGGGAAGTTGTTAATTAATAAGTGTGTCTTATGGACACCAAAAGGTCACCAAAAGACCCATATATAATCGTTATAATGGTTTCTCTGACATTCAGCCATTACCTTCACTTATCTGCAATAGACTCTGTCCTTCTCATATGTGGAATAAGCCCCACATCTCTCTGCCAAGGTGTGATTTTTGCCTTACCTTTCCACACGGAGGTCACCTTCGGTAAATGCTGGAAACACCCAGGCCCTTCCCGGGGCCGATTCAATAATGTGACAAACTGCAGTGACATTTTTTACACATTTTGGCTTCGGCGGAGCCTGTGCTTCTAGTCGGAGATGTTCTGACCTTGGTTTAAAGACATTTCCTCAGACGTCTCATTTTCCCATCAGTGCCAGTGACCCTTGTCCAGAGCATGCACACTTTGCTATTGAATAAAAGGCGAATAGTAATAAGTTTAAACAAAATGTCAGGCAAACATAAAATAGGAATAAATACAAGACATGGTGACATTCAATCAGTGACTGGAAATAACATTTTTTCATCTGCCCCCTTTTTCCACTCATAATGCCCATCCTTGGTGTAGCAAACAACCAGGGGACACAATTAAAATAAATTTAGTAGTGCAAAGAGAAATTAAATATGTATACCGTAAGTTCTCTATTATAATGACAGCTGTACGTGTGAAATGAGGAATCTGTTTCTAATGTCAACAAGGATCAGGTAAAACAGGCAGCGTTTAATAACCTCGTGCTTAATGCTGCTGATGCAGAATAATTGAGGCTAATTGAGTCCTGTCATTTAATTGGCTTAAAACGCATTTCTCTTGAGTGGGCTGGGAATATGAATTTGTCTAAGGGGAGCCCTGACTGGCCAGGAGCCGGAAAGCAGAAATTGTTGTGAACTGAGACTCTGATACCTCACCCAGGAATGGGAGAGATGGAAGCATTTTTGATGGAAAAATCACACCCGTCTTTCCCGTTTATTTTCTGTCTGTGTTTGGGGATGTGTAAGTTACTGTATCCTTGGTTTTGTCAGTGTTTCTGTCTGAACTCTCTCTGTATATTACAGGGCCCCCCAGGGGTCTGTGTGTCACATAGTGTGTTCTATCTTGCTATCGGTAAATCACGTAGAGATAAATGATTCAGAAGACACCTCAGAATCAAAGGTGTGGCTAAAGGTGTGGGTACCCCCGTGGTTGATAACTTTTACCTCAACTAGCCCACAAGATCTGTCACAACTTGCCTCACCATTAGCTCATATCCCAGCATGCTTTGGGTAGACACTTCCAGAAGGCAAAGAGGGGGAAGCGGTGCGGCGGTCCGAGGCTGCGTGCGGCCATGGTCGTGCTGGCGTCTGGTTGTGCTGCACTGCTGCTGTCTCCATGGCAACCTCCATCCCTCCTCCGTCCTTAAACGCCACCGGCGACGGTCACCCGTGCTTGCGGGTCTGCCCGGAAGCACGTACCTGGGAATTGTGGGTGTGTGGCACCATTTTGCTTTTTTCTCAACCTGTGAGATGGCTCTCGAACCCGATACATAGGCACACACACCTGGCAGCCACCATCAGAGCTGCCTCCGGGGTAAATGACCTCCGGTTGAGGCTTTTAATTCCACTCACGCCAGCGGCCAGCCTCGCAGTAATGCAGTGACACAGTGGGCCCTGAGGGTGGCGCTGGCTCCTGTGGTGTTGCGTGGTGTTCATGGTACCCGTCCATGTGCCTGTGAGTGGCTGTCAAACGAGTGCTGTGACTCCCAAAACTTGCAAACCTTTCTCCCCATGTGCGCCTGATCGATGGCAGCTCATGTTGGGACGGACAGCATCGACCTTCTCAGCTCTGCTTTGGATGGGATATGATACTTAGCAAGAATAGAAAATAGCATGAAAAAGCGGCAAGTATTTGTAGCATGTTTTTAGTAGCTAAAAACAGCCAGTATTACCTTACTGGCTCTATATTCCTTGTGTTGTGTCCTCCTGTGCACTAGGAGGCGCTATCTGTCTGGTGGCCGACTGTAAATACATTATCTGATTATCAGTTCTTTTCAGATAAAGTGTGGTCTGTTTTATCTGTACGAACCCCAACAGATACCGAAAGACTTTGTCTGAAGTCCCCATTGATCACCAAGGAAGGTGACACAGGAAGGATGACGTGTCAGGATGGCTTGTGTTGAGTGTGCTCACCGAGCGATGCTGAACAAAGTCGTTCTCTGCAGCTGGGAGGCTAGATGAAACGGAGAATTCATCATGGCTGAGTTGGATGATTTATTCACACCGCTCTGCGAGGCGGCTTCTCCTTCATGAAAATGTTAAGTGCCTCTCTCTTTCCCTGGGGCGTTGGTGCGACAGACGATGACTTAACACATCACACTGCCTCTTGATTCACATCCTCGTGTCAGGAAATAACAGAAGCATGTAAACTGCATGTATATCCAGTTGCGAGCCCATAATCCCTTATAAAACTACAGAGCTCACACATATATAATCTCCTCACTGCTTTTTTTTCTAGCTGGCCTCAACACGCCCGTGAACACATCCGTGTGTCGCACAACATGTCTGGCACTGGGGCAGTCCAGGTTTGAGGCCGATCGCTGGGATGCTGCAGACACCATGAGAGAGATATGAATAAACAGCATCTTCGAGAGCCCTTCCGTTCAGAGGACCAGAGGGGATTGGGCTGCTGATATACGGCTCAGGATTCATGTTTTCCTCAAGCTAGTGGGCGTCCCTGAGAAGTGGGTGGGGGGGGGTGTTGCATCTCCTTTCTGTGTTTTGAGCGCTACACCAGAGCTCTCCGTGTGGTCTGATTGCACGGGTGTTTTTTTTTGTTTTCATCACATGATGGCAATTTTCCCAAATGCCGGAAGCCATTTTCCCGGTGTTATCACAGTCCCATCCTGCTTCAACCCCCTGGTTGATCCCTGTTCCACACCACATTTCCATACCGCCGTGGGTACGTGCCATTTTTAGTCCTCGCTGTCTAAAAATATCCATCGTCACTGTGGCCCTGGAACCCCTTTTCTTAAGCGTCGGCACGTGTGGCGAACGGCGCCCCCTCTGGCGACGGAGCCCTGTGGGTTAGGGGGACTTGGGCTTCCCCCGGGGGGTGCTGGGTGAGGACAGCGTCCCCTTAGGGAGCTCTGGCGCTGATAGCCAGCCCGCCATGGCTGCCAGCCGGCCCGCGGAGAGTCTTCTCTCTCCAGCTCTCTCCTGCTGGGCCATCTGCCCCTGAACGTTCTCCTGATGCTATCTGCCATTTAGCTGCAGATTTCAGCCTTGGACGCCAAGGCATCCCATCATCAGACCTGCGGTCAGCCTGCTACGTGTCCCCGTCCCTCAGCGGAAACATCGCCATGGCAATAATGGTGGGAGGGGTAATGGGTCTGTGAGACTGGAGGTGCCTCACAGTAGCAAAGCGCCTCCATAATTCATGGCCTGGCAGTGCGCGGTCACAGAGGGTCCCCGCTCTCGGTTTCCTTTTATTCTGAAAAAAAAAGGTTTTGCGTGAAAAGGGGAAGAGAAAAATTGAAAATGTATAATAGGAGTTTCTGCTTGAAAAGGAAATCATGGAAAATTTTTCAGCAGCTGCATTTTTTCCAAGTTTGTGTTTGGAGAAGAGGGGAAGACTCGGGCAAACTTCTCTCCAGGGAATTCGAGTTTACGACCAGGCTTAATTACTCTCCATAAAAACAATCTTCTACAAAATGCCCCCCTGAGACCCACAGCAGATGACAAACCACTGACAGCCTCTCCTGCAGGCTCCAGGGTCCATCTGCCAGCAACTGCTGGTCTTTGACACTTAGGTTGACATAGAGGATTATTGTCTTTTCTTTAAACGTCGTTGAACGCATGTTATTTTGCAAGGCTGCAGCGAAATGCATTTGGATTTGACAGGTCAGATCTCTGCTAGCACAGGGAGGCACTTAACATGCAATCTGCAGCCCCTCTTGGGGACCCAGGTGCATTCCTCAGCTGGACTCCCAGATCCATGCAACGGAATATTCTGAGTCGGCTGACCCACGAGACTGACAGTCAGAGTCCCAGTGCCACCTCAGATTTTCTCCAAGAAGTCATTTTCCACGTTGGAGATCTTAGAGTAGGCAGCAGATCCCCGGGTCGAACAGACACAGGTGCCATACAGGTGCATTACCTGATCTGATCTGGTAAAATTTCCAGCTGGGCGAAAACTGAGGTCGCTTTGCATATAAAGTGTCAGATTAAAAATGGAATGTTACAGTGAAAGTCCGACTTGTAAGTAGTTCTCTGTTACTCCTCTGCATTAGTCCATAGGCTGGAATATTATACAGGCTTTCCATGGGAAATTGAGAGGTGTAATAGGCCTGGGGATCTCAGCTCTCATGAACACTGTGCTTTCATAGCCCTTCCTCCAATCGTGGGCAGGACCTCGTACCCTGACAGGGAGGGTCTCACACATCCGGGCCTCCGTGTGTGTGTGCTGTGCATTGATACCGAGCGGATTATACAGTTCACCGTGGGGGGGGGGTGCTGCTTTGACACTCTGATTGGCTTGTGCTCTTTTTGGCCTGAGCTTTAAAGGTCACTGTGCTGCCTGGGATGGTGATGTTTGTCATCACGGCACGCTGTGCGCAGCAGAGCAGAGAAGCCCAGCCCATGGTGGATTTGCTCATCCTGCTTTTCCTGGAAAACAGAGCGAGCACTAACGGACGTCAAACTGCTTGCCTGTGAAGCGAACGCACGCGATGTCTCTTCGGCAGGTAGCCCGTTTGTGCAGTTCGGGTCTGTGAGGAGAAGTCAAAATCGCCAGTTACCACAGAGCGCAGCAATCCGCCACACTTTTTGACAGGTCATGATCATGGAGCTATGTGCCAGTCTTGCCTCCATCCTGACAGATCTTATGGTCAGACTTGAAGCCTCCTGCTCACCTCTGCCGATCCCATGTGTCGGTGGATACAAACCGGCTCCGTTCCAGCCTTGAAGTAGGTGGCGCCCCCTGCAGGCTGGTGAAGGCAGTGCCACATGCACACATCCTTGACAGCCATTGATTGAGCAGGGTCCCTGACCGTGGGGCTGAGAACTGGGATGCTGCCTGTCAGCCTTGAAGCAGGCTGGGGCCTGGTGTGTGAGTTTAGGGAAACCGCTAAATGAAGGACCTTCCCGCTGCCCGAGAGGGAAGAAGTCAGGTACCGCCGCAGCTGTCAGTGCTGGTAGAATGAGAAGAATATCTGCTGTGTGCAGAGCTGGAGATAGCGCCCGTGCATGGGGGACTCTCTGACAGAGGTAAACGCTTGAGTTTCGGGCTTGAGGTCCTGAAAATGACACATTCGGGCTGTCAGATGGGCACTCCAACACCAAGCACCGCAGTGCTGCTGAAGCTGTCAGAGACCCCAACATGGCCTTCTGGTGGGGACCCTCAGACTCGCAGAAGCTGCATCAAAGTCCTGCCTCAGACACTCGAGTTCGGCTCACGCTGACTTTGGAGTGAGGTTCTCTTACATCTGGTGTGCAATGGCAAGGTGCATTGTGAGATACAGACCTCTTCAGCATATCCTTCTTTGGTGGAATCCAAGTCAGCTTAGCAAATTTTCCCTAAACATGAGCTGTTTTTCAGTCTGAAATCCATTCGCGTGAGTAATCCATACGCAGACAGTCCACTTCCTGACTTCCTTAATGACATTCACTTTAGCTTGCTACATGTGCCTAGCCAATTCTGTTAAATGAAAATGGTTCCAAGCATTTGAAACAGTCATATTGTTGCTAAATAATTTGCTACTGGAACCAATGAATAGCCATTAGTACACCCTCAGACACAATGATTAATTCAGATTTTCCATTTTTTAAACGTTGATGGGAAACGAAGTCAAATTTGGAATTAGGATCCGATTGCAATTTTCCGTGGTCCTGTCGCTCTGGCTGATGTGGGTTAGAACCTTTATTCCGCACAGATTGTGAATAGTTTTTACGCTCTTTTCATTCAGCCTCTGAGGACACAATGACATGAGTCAGCTGCCATTTTGTACGACCTCTCCACAGCAACGTCTTCTATTCAGCGCAGCCTTTCAAACCCACTGTGAATCGTTTGCTTTCTGAAATAGCAGGATAATGCACAGCAGTGCGGCGAACAGCTTCCGCCTTTCCAGACCTTTTTTCCTACACATATTTGCTGTTTCAGTTTTAACTGAGTACTTCCTCTCTGGCATGGTCGGGTCGCTCTGTCTGGATCTCGAGATCTCTATTGATCTCCACCATTCGGGGAAATTGCTTTCCTTTTTCATCTTCTGACTGCATCTTGGTGACCTTTAATGAGATTATTCTGTTCTCGCGAAGGCTAATCCTCTTAACTTGGCCTACATTTCTATAGAAAAGTAGTTTTTATTTGGTATATCTATGGGTGTTACTAGATGTGTATAAATCTGATTTAAATGCACAGTTCAGCAAAGCTGTCTGAGTACAGTGTGTAAGGCTTTGTTGGGGGGAGGAGCCAAGCCCCCCCCCGCCTTGTAGAACAGTGTTGTACCCTTTTATGGTGGTGGTGGGGGTGGGGGGGTAATAAGCTCAATGGCCAGGTATAGCCAATGAGCGAATCACTACACTTGGGTCTCAGCCAATCAGCTGGGGACATCTTCTGGCCCCGCCCCCTGGACGCACACAGGCCTCCTTTACCCTTTACCCTCCTTAAACAGCCCCGGGGGGGGGGGGGGCAGGCCGAGACACCAGGCTACAAGGGGTTCAGCCCCTTTTTGATGTGATCTCATGACAAGAGGGAGGGTTCCAAATTTAGACTGCATGGTTTAAAGCAGATCATTCCCCCACCACACACACACACACACACACACAGACACACACACACACACACAGACACACACACTGTGAGAGCTCATATACAGAGGTGCGATGGGGGGGGGCTCAGCGACAGGTGGGCCAATTGCAGTGTGCCGCTGTAAAGCCCCCAGCGGCCCCCAGACGAGCACATAGGATGACACAACATCTTCTGAAGCGGTACCAACATATTTCCTCTTTTATTTACATACTTTTTCAAATGTTAACATTTTTCGCTATAGAGCTTCTCATCAGGTTGTCAATATTCTCCTCATTAAAATAAATTGGCACAATTAAAACATATGTAGACAAAAGTTTATTTACACCATAGAACATTTCTTTTAAATATTTTATACAGGGCTGCAGATGTTGGCGCTTGCTGTGAGCCGTCAAGCAGGTCTGCAGTAATAAAGGTGTGAAATATATTATTCATATAAAAGTGAGTATTACCTTTATTGCATTTAAAGCAATGAGGAATGTGGCCTGACAAACATTCGTTTTAAATGACAGAAAAATCCTTTAGCCCCGCCCCCCTCATTTTTTTGTTTTTAATATCATAAAGTAAAAAGTGTAGTAATGGCCAAACAAAGTGTTATAAACATTTTAAAAACCTGCATAAATATGTACATTGTGCTCCTGGGCCCCGCCCCCTGAGGTGAGACGCGGACCCGCTGAAGCCAGGACAACATGGTCTTTGAGGTTTCGTCTGAAAAGTCACCGTGATGGATCCATTTACACACGGGATGGTCGCATCGCACACCTGCCTGCCCCACTAAGTACACTAGTGAGAATACAAAAAAACACATGTATCTTTTTGTTTTTTACTGCTTTTCTACTTTTTTTGTCCATTTTCGTCTTTACGTATTGGCACATAATGTCCCTGCCATACTTTTATCATCCAGATATGTACGCCAAGGCTGTAAGAAAAGTCTTTCACATTTTCAGTGCAAAATACATCCTCTCCCGCCGGGCCGCCGGGCCGGCCCGGCGCCGCCCCCCCCCCCCCGGGGGGGCGGGGCCCCCGGGCGGGGGCGGG
>JAODLD010000069.1:1870995-1886233 GCA_026781065.1 Mormyrops boulengeri | reverse complement strand
ACTAACCCCTACCGACCAGCTAAACCTGACTGAGTAACCCCTATGAAACCGCTGAACCTACCTGACTAACCCCTACCAACCAGCTAAACCTGACTGAGTAATCCCTATGAAACTGGTAAACCTACCTGACTAACCCCTACCAACCAGCTAAACTTGACTAACCCCTACCAAACTGCCAAACCAACCTGACTAACACCTACCAACTAGCTAAACTTGACTGACTAACCCCTATTAAACTGCTAAATATGCCTGAGTAACCCCTATCAAACTGGTAAACCAAACTGACTAACCCCTATCAACCAGCTAAACCTGACTGACTAACCCCTATCAAACTGCTGAACCTACCTGACTAACCACTACCAACAAGCTAAACCTGATTGAGTAATCCCTATGAAACTGCTAAACCTACCTGACTAACCCCTACCAACCAGCTAAACTTGACTGACTAAACCTTACCAACCAGCTAAACTTGACTGACCAACCCCTATAAAACTACTAAATATGCCTGAGTAACCCCTAACAACCTACTAAACCAACCGGACTAACCCCTATCAACCAGCTAAACCTGACTGAGTAACCCCTACCAAATGCTAAACTTAAGTAACTGCTACCAAACTGCTACCAGAGTGAGTAACCTGAGCTACCAAACTGGTAATCCAGGCCAAGTAACCACTACTAAACTGCTAAACCTGGCTGAGAGACCTATACCAAACTTGCCAGATCATGTAGTTACTGGATGTAAAGATCGTTAGTAGAATGGGGAAAACGGTGACATTAATGACACTCATATTAACTTCATGAGAGGCTTTGATGACGAGTAGATAACCCAAATAGAGAGATGGCCTTCAGGAAAGACCGGCTCAGTTGTGCTTCACTCTTGAGAAACTGGACATCAGCATGCAGTGATAGGGGCGTGGTCCACAAAATGAGTCATTATAACAAGGCATTCAACTCATTGCCCTGTTCTAATCATCTGGCCACCTAACCGGCTCATTAAGCGGCTGCCTGTCTCCCATAATGGGTGTGTGGCTAATGTAGACCTCCACAGGTGCTCTGCATGTTAATGAGGCATAACTCCTGCTCAATGCTATGCAAAAAAATATAGATCAATACAGTTCCAAAACTGCAGTAGAGCTGCACTTTGTAAAAACCCTGCTAATAAACACTGCGCTTCATAAAACCCTGCAAATCTAACACTGCACTTAGTAAAAACCCTGCTAATCTAACACTGCACTTTATCATAACCCTGCAAATCTAACGCCACGCTACGTAAAAACCCTGCTAATCTATCACCGTGCTTCATAAAAAGCCTTGTAATCTAACACTATGCTTCATAAAACCCTGCTAATCTAACACCGTGCTTTGGTCAACTGGCTGGCATGAGATTTTCAGTTAGAGACAAGTCTACACACACAGTTATATGTATATAGGAGTTTTACAGTAGGAGTTAATGGTCAGTTGGATTTGCAAGCTACCCCAATGCTTTTGTAGCTAATTTTAGGTTTATAATGGAATAATATATATTTGCGAAGATTTCTTGCATGAGCATGAGTCTGAAAGCGTATGAATGCGTGACAGTTGGCAAACCTGTAATCAAATATTGCGCTTTGTAAAAACCCAGGTAATCTAACATTGCACTTCTAAAAAACCCTGGCAATCTAGCACACTTCATAAAAACCCTGCTAATTTAACACTGTGCTTTGTGAAAACTCTGCTAATCTAACACTGCACTGCATAAAAACCCTGCTAATCTACTGCGCTTCATGAAAACCCTGCTAATCTAACACCACGCTTCAAAAATACTCCGGTAATCTAACACGCTTCAAAAATACCCTGCTAATCTAACGCCACGCTTCAAAAATACTCCGGTAATCTAACACGCTTCAAAAATACCCTGCTAATCTAACACTGTTTGTAAGAAGTGCTCAGTCCAAGTTAAGCCTGGTAATACATATTTCTCTCATTTCTTCCTTGACTCTGATTAGATTAAATGTAATTGGATATCACACACTCGGCATGTGCCGAAGTGGCTCCCCTGATGACTGATGAAGATGACCCATGGTGACTCCTGCCTCAATCACTCCTGGCCCAGTCGATTCGGTAAAGAATGGAGCCATTCCTTTGAAGAAGATGCACCTGAGGGTAGGAAATCCTGCAGAGCACTTCAGCTTCTCCTAAAGGTCTCACCTGGCCTCTGTTCCAAAGCCGGGATGTGTCTCATTATTCTGGGGCCTGCTGGGTAAAAGTACGGTGCTAAGTGCCTCGGGCAGTAATTACTGCTAACGACGGACTGAAAGGCATCAGGAGAGCTTACTCCACAGTGGTCATTTCCACCAAACTTGTTTTGTTTTTCCCGATAAAGGCAAATGTCACTGAAAGTTCAAATTCTCAGAAAAGAAGGATGAATGTAAATGCTGAGCTGAGAGGCAGCTCAAAGGGGCCATTGGATGATTCACCTGCCCACAATCTGCATTTAAATAACCTTGGAGGCCAGAGCGCTGGAAGGGCTGGCTCCGCTGAGGGTGTGAGCTTATTAATAAAAGCGAGCACTTCAGCATCACGCTGCGATCTGGTCATGGAAGAAGCACCAGAGCAGGAGGTTGACATTCCTCCAAACACGCAGCCCCCTTGGCCAGCTGCTTCTCCGGGTCTCCGTAGTTACTCCGGCTCAGGAAGCTGGGGCTGGCGGAGTGAGCCGAGAGCCGACTGTCACATTTGTTTGGAAGTCCAGGAGTGCTGGACCCGCCTCCTGCAACATGGATTCTGAAGTGGCTAATTGCATGCAGGCCGCAAATGAGGGAAAGGCAGGATATTTGCGGAAATCGCGGCTCCCAGGAACCTTCCAGCTGCGGCTCGAACCCCATGCCGGGCGGCTGGGTGGGCGGCCCCTTCCCACACTGCTTTGCTTTGCTAATTCTCTGTTCCCTGCATGCTCGGGTGACTCGTCCTGGACATCCGCACATCCTTCCGCCGTTCATTCTCCTCCACAATCGGGGGCCCAGTAGGACACTGACAGAGCTGAACAACACCTGGTCGCTGGCCAAGCCGCCACGCCAGCGATGTTTCTGTCTCGACAGTGCCCCCACTGTGCGGGAACGCTAACAACGTGTATCGCTGCCGCCATAGCTGCGGAAGCTCCAGAAGACACTGATGTGTTTCCATGGGCGACGGCTTTTCCAGCCAATTAACTGCCAGGCAGATTTTGACGAACCAACGTATGGACACGGCTAATTATCCCAAGCCTCTCTTTAGTTCTCGGTTTGGGCGGCTGAACAATAGACATTGTAACGTGCTGCTAATCTGTCAGGATCGCTAATTTCCTCTAAGGGTAAAGAGAGGTGCGAATCTGCGATAACGCCTGTGCTATTTCCTGCATGATGTTTACAACCCATATTATTGCGAAACTTACTCGCTGGATCATTTTGCTACTTTTAGAATGATTAGTCTTTGGAATGGGATCCATACCTGAACGGCAGGCGATGTCCACGTCTTTCTCGAAGTCTGTCTGTCAAGACGGCAAAAAATTTACATCAGCATGCGCTTGGCATTGAGGGCTTTTAACAGGCAAAACATGCAGCTAGAACGAGCTCTTTATACACAGGGATGGTAATGTGCACAATGCTCTTTATACACAGGGATGTTAATGTGCACAATGCTCTTTATATACAGGGATGGTAATGTGCACAATGCTCTTTATACACAGGGATGGTAATGTGCACAATACTCTATACACAGGGATGGTAATGTGCACAATGCTCTTTATACACAGGGATGGTAATGTGCACAATGCTCTTTATACACAGGGGTGGGAATGTGCACAATGCTCTTTATACACAGGGGTGGGAATGTGCACAATGCTCTTTATACACAGGGATGGTATTGTGCACAATTTGATCATATTTGACAGGAACGGGGTAGATTAATGCATAGTCTATAGTCTGGTGCTGGTGCAGAATCAGGGCCCTGCAGGTGGAACAGTTTAGACATATTAAATTGTATAAAATTTCCCATGCCAGACCTCCTAGCCATTTCAGCCTAGAGCCTCCAGTGAAGTGAATCCACCCTCGAACAGCCAACGCAGGTGACGGGATACTGTCACCACACCACCCACGTCACTCCATCACCCTCCCGACACGGAACCGGCAGACGGGTCCAACAAATGCTCTGGCAGCGCTGGAGCGGCGGGACGGCAGATGGATACACACACCGCGTGGAGCCAGAGCGCTAGTGCGTGTCTGATACTCGCCGGGCACGGACACATGGAGTCCAACAGAGTATCAATACCGGTCACAGCCTAATGACACCCCATAATATCAAATGGTCCAATAAGGCTCTTTATGCATGAGGAACAAACATGAAAAGATAAATAAGTTTAAATAGTAGACAGTAGACTTGAATGCCAAAAAAGGTGTTTTTTCCTTGTATTAGCAAATTGACAGCAAATGTATATTTATTATTATTTTTAAAAAAGTATTTCTCATCTGCAATAAATAACATTAAATGAACAACATAAGAAGATTTGGTGGAAATGTAAATACAATAATGATGATGATGGGCAGTTACCATGATCTGCGCGTGGCCATTGGGGAACGTTCCGGAGGCGTCAGTGCCGATCGGATCCTGACAGTTTCTGAGTCGACATCGAAACGCGTCCTGAACCTGGGTGCAAGGAGACAGGGTGTTTGAAGTAGGAAGCTGTAAGTGAAGCTGCCTGATGCTGCCAACACATGCCCAGTGTGGGGGGGGGTGGGATCGTTATGACCCGCATTCCTCACAAAGAAGCGGCTCCAGTCCAATGGCCGTCTGATTTACGTCCCCAGCAGGAGACTCTCGGTCTGGGGCAATGTGACTTGAGTGTTCCTTTAAGGGCTAAAGGCCACCGGCTTGGGGACCCTGTGCGGGGGGCGACTGCATGGTGTTATATTAGCACCTCTCTGCGCAGGATACAGTGGACCATCACGATGACGAAGCCCTGCAGTGAGTCGAAGACGGCGAAGAGGATCTGGAAAAGCGTGGAGCGCTTGTCCGTCATGGCGAGGACGGCCGACATCCAGGTCAGGGCCAGCAGGGGGAGGACCACGCAGGAGCTCCACAGGGAGGCCCTAGGAGACGCAGGTGGGGAGTTAGAGAGGGAGGCGGGCTGTGTTTCTCCTCCGGGGTACATGCAGGTCACCTTTCTGACCCGTTACAGGTAGCACCAGTGTTCAGCATCACTCAAACCACAAACTGTTACTACACTGGGGGCACTGAAGTGACTTGTTGAGTGAGGCCTGGTCACAGCTATCCCGGCCCTAGTGCCAGATGCTGGGATGGTGCAGTACTCACATGGCATTGCTTGCGGTGGTTGCTGACAGAGCTGTGGTGGACACAACGCCACACTTGGCGCATTTCAGCGTCAGGCCCGTGTGGGGCTCACTCATCTGCCTGCGGAGGAGAGTGGAGACATCAGCAAGGGAGGAGATCATGACGAGGGTGGAGACACAGTGAGGGCGGAGACCCTAGCAAGGGTGTAGACACTGGCGAGGGTGGAGACACAGCGAGGGTGGAGACCCTAGCAAGGGTGTAGACACTGGCGAGGGTGGAGACACAGCGAGGGCGGAGACCCTAGCAAGGGTGTAGACACTGGCGAGGGTGGAGACACAGCGAGGGCAGAGACCCTAGCAAGGGTGTAGACACTGGCGAGGGTGGAGACACAGCGAGGGCGGATACACTGGCGAGGGCGAAGACACAGTGAGGACAGGGACACTGGCAAGGGTGGAGACACTGGTGACGGCACCGCCATCGCCGCTTAAGGTTCAGGATCAGATTATGCATATTAGCTGACAGATTCAATAGCAGCCTGTTAAGTATTCCCATCACGGTGGGACTTCGTATCATTCACCATCCCTGCGGTCCTCCTCCTACGGCAGCATTATGTCCGTGTGCATGTGTGTGGTTGAGCGATTTCATTTACCCTGCTCTGTGTTTCAGCTTCTTATCCAAGATGCCGTCCCTGGACACCAGCTTGTTAAACACCAGGATGCCAATCACCATGTTGACCTGAAGCAGACCGGAGAGACAGATGTTATAAAACGTGCTTTCATAACGTTTGCCATTTCTTATACCTTGGAAATCTGATGTCCAAGTCTGTTTCCTGCTGGAAGAACATAAACATGATGCATAATGTTTGCTGGCATGATGGATGTCTCTGGATCTCGCACTCTCCTTCCACGATGGCTCTATAACCCTCTCGGATCCGCGTGTCCTTCTTGTCCTTTTTACATCCCTGTACGTGTCACAACTGCTTAATACGGTCCAGGAATTACGGGAGCGTCCATCTCCCAGCTCCCTCTCTGTGTCCGAGGGCCATCAATCTGCAAAGAGCTTCATGGTCACCTGTCGTCTGGATCAAGGAGCGGCCTGGTGACAGCACCAAAAAACAGCTCGTCTGGCTGCTCGCTCTGTGATCAAAGCCTGTTGTTCCCGGGGGGACCCGGTGACATTTCAGCGCGCGAGGTCAGTCTGTTTCAGGTCAGCCTGTCCCTGAAGAATTCAGCCCCCGGAGACAATTACAAGGTTATTACAGGGCTTCTGTTACTCTAACCCTCACAGGAGACTTTGCTAATTACTACGTTAATAAATTTGCTAAAGGAGTTTGTTTCATTATAACAATCAAGCAGGCCTTTAAAGGATTCTGTGAAGCTATGAAAACATTAGCTGGATTACCCTTAAATGGGATTAATGTTCTACTGAACATGAACTCGTATCATTTATAGCCCAGCAGATTAAGCAGAAGACAGCAGGACTACCGTGTGAATACTGAGCCAGTCCTCCTTCTCATGGACATGTTCAGATAAGCTAAGAGAAGGATTTGGTTCCCTGACCTTCTGTCTGATACCTGTGGGATGAAGGGTAGCGGGATGGGGCTGGAACAGGCAGAGGAACATGCTGAGGAACATGCATCGTCTTTGTGTTCTGAGGCAGCAGCTTCTGATTGCATGTCCTTAGCGATGGTCAGGCGACCTGGGGCGTGTGACCACTCTGCTACGGCATCCATGTTAGAAAGATGCCGATTTTCCATAATATCAGCAAAATTTACCCTAAAAAGGAAGATATCTTCTCTAACTGACACAGTAAGTGACTGAAATACAGCAAACCAAATTATCCACAAAACCACAATCATTATTTAAAGCCTCGTTAATGAAAATGCTACTAGTTAACTTCAGAAAGCGTTTGAGCTGGCCACATTCCCGTATCGGGCAGCCCCTTGCTAAGGACACCGCGTAACAAAAATAACTCGGCTATCCTGACTACATGGGGTTTCTGGGAACCTTCCTGACACAGGGATCACCCACCGCAAGCAAGCGCTGCTTCTCGTGACCGTGAAATACGCCCTACTCTACAACCGCTGCGGTAACTCGAGGGCTCAGCTTTTTTTAAACTCCTGAGCAGCCAGTTTGATTGAAAACTGCTCAAGCGAGAGCAGAAGTTTCTAATTTAGGTGCTGAATGGCTGTTTGCGCTGGATAGGGCCTGAGCAGAGCCTCTCCGACACAGACGGAGTACATCGCTGCGGCCCACGTGCAAAACCGATGACTCTGAACCGCAGGCAACGTCTGGCCATTTGATTTACATGTGAAGTAGAAGCTTCAAGTAAATCAGATGTCGAGGCAGATGCTAGTTTAATTTTCATCATTCGTTTTGACATCCTCCAGGAGTATATTTTGTAGTTTTAAATGACATGATGTCATAAATAGTAACTGAATAGTCCATTTATAAGTTACATTAAGCAACTTTTCATTTGTGCGATTCCACATTGGCAGCCACTTGACAGTCAGCCAGTATTTACACACCCACCTGAGCTGCATTTTGTTTGTGTTCTGTCAGGACTTTATGTCTGTGTAGCACTTAGAGGAAGAGAGATATCGCTGAAGTGTCAGGGAGAGTCTGCTTGTATGACAAGATCTGAGATGCTCCCTCCAAGGCCTTCTGCACTGACCGAGCAAACAGAGGAGTGGCAGGTGGACCCACACGTCAGGGTGACCCAGAGACACAGAGTCCAGGCTTACCAGAACTACGGCCGCCGCAGGTCCGACAAACGCATAGAGAAGACCTCCTTCAAGAGATAGCCAGCAGCTGGATGAGAGGAAGAGGGAGAGAGGGAGACAGAGAGAAACAGCAGGCTCGTAAAGACGAACACCATGAGTGAAGTTAATGGACTGCGCAGCCACAAATGGCGCTACTGTGTCACAAATGGAGCTGCTGTGTCACAAACTGCGCTACTGTGTCACAATCGGCGCTGCTGTGTCACTAACAGTGTGGCACTGTCTCACAAATAGTGCACTACTATGTCACAAACGGCACTACTGTGTCACAAACAGTGCTACTGTGTCACAAGGGGTGTGGCACTGTGTCACAAATGGCTACTGTGTCACAAACAGTGTGGCACTGTATCACAAATGGCGCTACTATTTCACAAACAGTGTGGCACTGTGTCACAAATGGTGCACTACTGTGCCACAAACAGCACTACTGTGTCACAAACAACACTACTGTGTCATCCTCCAGGAATTTGGGGAAGCTGGTGTGCGTTTTGCTTGAAAATGGATGAGGTTCTATAAGGAAACGTGAGGGTGACACAGTCAGATTTAGAACCATTAACGGAACGACAAATCACGCACAAGTCAGCGTCCTGGAGACCACCTCAAAGGACCATCTGATGGTGCCTAATGAACTTCTGCTCTCCAATTTGGAGCTTGTTTAGAAGTCCCCGAGCGTGGCTGCCACCCAGCTGGCTCGTCATGTTTAACGAGCTGTCTGTTATCCTCCGTGACTGCCCATAAAGGGTCATGGAAATGAACGCAGTGGCAGCCATTTTACAGAAATGACTTCATCTGGCTCCCTTGGGGCATTCAGTACCCAAACAAGCCAGGCAAAACTTTGAATCTACTTTCTATGTAGGTAAGTGTTTATTTTTGTTTCTGATGCTATTTTAGACATTCTGCTGATTACCAAACCTAGCCTACATGAAGAAGACATGGTTAGTGCATGGTTACACGTGAATTAGCAGTTTCCACTAACAACAAAAGGATCAACGCATTCTGAAAGCAGAGGAATCTGGAAAAGAGGGACTTACTATTGAGGTGTCCCATAGCCCTTTGCCTTGGTGAAGCCCATGGAGATGGCGACCACCAAAGCAGGTAGACCTACCAAAAGAGAAACACACTGCCTTTAAGTTCCTGGGAGACCACAGGGATAGAGAGAGGATCTTGCATTTCCCAGAAACACTTGCAGAAGCCTCATGGGGAACAAAATCTTGACATTTTAGGTTCTTAGTAAAGTTACAAAATTCACAGCAATCGATAATATTGAGCCACTAGGAGCTGCAGATGTAGCAGAATCTCAGGCTATTACAAGCAATCAAAACATTGGATGGAATTCCAGGCACAAGTGAAAGTTCAATTGTGATGATACGCCATTCCTTCATACAGTTATCATTCATAATTAATCATTATCTGACCACTGCTGAAATTCAGTACCATTTTTGTAAACACACTCCGTCCTTCATTTCAGATGGGATATTTAGACTTGAGATGCAGTCTCAGTCTCAGTGTTTTCACCTGTCTGCCTGCTGGGTGAGGAACCTTACAGACGTGTGTGCAGAATGTCAGCATTGATTATGGACAGTCAGCTGACCAATGGTCTGTGATGGGCATGGTCTAGACTGCAGGGTGTCACGACTGGAAACGGCGTGTTCAATGGGGGTGGTTTTGGTGTCCTGATTTGTGTTGGTAAAGAACAATTGACTACCAGTCACTGCGCAGTGAACTCTTGATTCCACTTGATTTAATTGTGTCTTTAGTGGTCAGACCTACTGGCACAAGAGACACATCATTTGAAAACTCCACATTAAGGTTTTTCCATACAGTAGAATGAAATTGTCAGAAAACATGAAGAAATGCCAGTGAAATACCTTGATATTGGCCAGCAGAAGGTCACACAGTCCACTGGATTGGACTCTCATTTAGTTTTTCACAGAACATCTTGCAGCGTGGTTATCTAAATATGGCTCTTATTCCCTGGCTGCTTGGCGACGGTTGTCAAGGAAATCGCAATCCGTCATGACAGGCAGGAAATAGGAAAGACTTCACAGGATGGAGGGCTGCGTGCTGCCTGAACCCCAGAGCCTCCTATTAACGCCCCGAGGTGACAAGCTCTGGGGGTCATTTCCGTGAACTGCCGACGGTCCTCCGAACTGAGACACAGCAGATTCCCCTGGAATGATCTGGATGTTTCTTAATGAATTGGATGTAATGTTACATAGCACGCAGTCTGGACTTCGCAGGGAGGTGTGTATATAATTGACTCTGTGTTGTTGAATCTCAATTTGATCCTATAAGTCAAATCAGCGATTGGCTGTGTTTGCCAAAGAATGGCAGTGCCATTTGGTTGCTAGGTAACAGAAGGAATGTGCAGGAGGCCTCCTTAATCAACTAAAATGTTCCAAAATGTCTGAAGTAAGTGTCCCTTGGTCCTAAAGCCAGAGCAGAAATCTGAACATCAGCAGAGAGATCTGCAGCCTTTTATAATGCAGGAGAATTGAGCAGCAGCTGGATCGGACCGGCGCCATCTTACGCTGCAGAGGTGCGAGACGACCCGTGGCACGGAGAAAATGGATGATTAACGTGGGAGTGAGGGAAGGAGTCGGCGGTCGCTCACCCCATCCCAGGCACAGGAATCTCTTCCGGATGAGCCGAGTCCGCACCTTGCCAGTGACGGCCATGTAGGACTGCCACGCCTCCGTCAACACCCAGCAGAAGGACGCCAGGAAGAAGAAGTGCAGGAAGGCTGTCGTCATGGTGCAGACGCCCTGGCGGCAGAGCGCGGGCATTACGCACAGCGGGCCATGAGGCCGTGGTGGCGCTAAAAATACTTGCGGCGGGGAGGAGGCGTGCGGTAGGTAATTAGCGTATCGACCTGCCGAAAACAGGGCTGAAGGGGTCTCATAATAGCAAGGGGTGGGGGTGGGGGGGGGCGCGCAGGCTGAGGTGACACTTCTGAGGAAGTGAGAGTGCAAGGATGAAGGCGTGATGCAACGGGGAAGGTGTCATGTGATCTGTCAGGTGATGGGAGGACACACAGGCACTCTGCTAACAAGCTGCTAACCAGAGCAGTTATGACAATAATAATAATAATAATAATAATAATAATAATAATAACAATAATAATAATAATAGCAATAATAATAGAGTAACAGCGATGATGATATACAGGCAGGCTCTACTAAAAAGCTGCAAACTAGAGCAGTTATAACAATAATATCAATATGAGCAGAACATGAATGTGATTAGATGCTGTTACACTGTATTCGCCTTATCAACACTTAAACCTCCAAATTAATTGCCCACAAACTAAACCACAAACCCACTGGAATAAGCTCTTGAAGCAGCACGTCTGGGGCCGGGCCTGTTTGAAGTGAATGAGCCGACGGTTATCCCAGTCAATGGCTGACGCTCTGAATGAGCAGAAGATTATCCCACCAGCGGTAGTAAGATTCCGCGGAAAGGGGCGCCGCCGGGGCTTTCTGACAGGCAACACGGATGTGCTTCCGCTCAGCTGTCAGTCAATAAGGGCATGCTGGGAAGCCCAGCGTGGGCCCCTTTGTCAAAGGGCTCCTTCATTAGAGCAAGTGGCTTTAAGGAGCTTTTTGCTGGAAATGGCCGCTAATCTGGATAGGAGAGCCTTAAGTCGGCGACCCTGGGGCTCGACGGCTGCTTGGATGCGAGACGGCAGCCGGGTGCGGCACGTGGCCCTCATGGGTCTTCCTCATGCCCAATCAGAGCCGGGCTCTTGTCAGCTGAACCCGAACCGATGCAGGAACACGCCTTCTGCACGTCCACCTCAAGTGGTCCTGGTCTCACACCCCTCCTGTACAGTTACAGCGTCAGTGAGATGTGAAACTGCGCTTATTTACCGCTACATGTATTTTGACGCTGCTTGCTCGGGGGGAGGGGGGGGGGCTTCACCAGTTTCCTCATTCCAGCTCCACAGCTGTGTGTAAAGACCCTCAGAGGATCATTCTGCTCTGAATTGTGCCCTTGGCTCTAATGGATGCAGTACAGATCACTTCTTTGGATATAAAAGGCTATCTGTTTGGACTCAAAACAATTACAGTGGGTTGTTTCCTGCTATTTTCCCTGCAAATCTCTCTGGCATATCAGCTCTGGTAAACTGCACAGTCTTATTCCAGTCTGATTATTGCAGCATGCTCCTGTGTTGCATAACTCTACTGTTATATAAACCTCTCTCTCTCTTTTTTAATGGGTCACACTGAAGTACCATATACAGTAAGCAGACTCACCAAGCACAGTGGCACAATCAGGTGACAAAAAGCACAAGGCAAACCAATATTTATTTACTTGTGCCTCTGCTTCTGAGAGATGAGGCTACGGTACTCTGTTGCTGGGTAATTACTCTTCAGAACTCTCTTTCTGGGAGATTACAGTATTCTGTTGCTGAGAGATTACTCCACAGTACTCCCTTTCTGGGAGATTAATCTACAATACTCTCTTTCTGGGAGATGGCACTACAGTACTCTGCTTCTGAGAGATTACGTTTCCCTTTGCTGGGTTGTGAAAATTGCAGGGTGATGCTCTTCTTTCAGGTAAATACACTGGGATGCTTCCCGGGGTTTCCAACATGCTGACGCTACCAGTGCTGTGTGGTCACGCCAAAAACACAGATGTGTGATGTATGAACACATGTGCTGTATCAGCACGCCTTCCAGGACATGTATCAGCATGTATCAGCACGGCTTAAAGTTATAAAGAAAGCTCTATTACAGAGCGGTACAGAAATGATTTCCTTTGATATATTCATAAGTGAGTCACAATGTTACTACTCTCTCTCTCCACAGGTCTTTTTGGTGTACGCAGCCTTTTCCTCAGAGCCCAGCTGTCTGTATCTGCATTAGTGTGTGCCATGATTAATTCTGTTTGATCTCTTTTAAAAGAGATCATCTTTAGGCCGGATTTGAAAAAGTTGATAGTAAGAAAAAGACATCAAGCCCAAGTCAAGTTTAAAAAAACAGCCCGGGCTTTGTTTTTTAAACAAAAAATAAGCCTGAATTTGGGCTGCGCCCTCTTCATGGATACGAATCACGTGACATGTTTACCTTTCACACAAGGGGGCGCCCCTTACAGTCAGCCCAGTGTCTTCTGGGAAAAACATCATTTAACTGAGCATACACCTTTGGGAAACTGTGAGCATGTCACTTGAGAGCCTGAGATTCATGCTAAAAGCTATAAGGGTCACTTTACAACTACGCAAAACTCAGGGGCTTCAATGCCTTGCGCAACTGGAGATTAGAAATGCACAATATACCTGTTATCATACTGGTATCGGCCGATGTTTGTTAAAAAGAAAGACACTGTCATAGGTCAGTCTTGGTGGACAGTCAATATTCCACATTGCTGCACCAATGCTAAAGACATAACTATTAAAGTAATCAGGCATTTTTCATAATCGAGGATAAGGAATTTTGTCGGCTCATTTACAGTAGCACCGAGAAGCGAGCTACGGGCTCCCACATCGGCGTTCCCTAGCTGATGTGTCAGTGCCCTCGTTATACGATGTGGTTGCTGACGCACATTTTTGGCATCTTATGAATTGACATCACCGACATCAGATTCACTACAGATTTGTAGGGTTCAGAGGTGAACGATTATCAATATCAGTAATGTTAGACAAAAATCTATTGATTATCGTCATCAGCCAAAATTTCCACATTGGTGCACCACTAATAGAGATACTATCTCTGTACAAGAGAGATGACCTATCTGGGTAATGTGAGCTGTATTGTGAGTGGCAAAATCTTATCAGCTGATATATTAACATAACTGCTGGATAAATCGTCAACAGGAAGCAGGAGCGGTGTTGGGGCTCGTGGCTGCTTTAAGATGACCCCCTCCCCCCCCCCCGCCCCTCGTCTCTCCTCCACTACTCACTGATATTCCCCCGAACTGAGGCTGCTCACACAGAGCAGTGAAGGGCCCAAGCCTCTTACAAAACACAGCGCAAGCTGCCCTTTAGAAAGGCAAATTGCTGGGAGATGTTGAGCTCACTCTGGCAGTATCCATGGAAACGCAGGAGCTGAGCTTGGGACCACATGAAGCAGCGGCAGAGCCGATGGAGAAGGAGGGGGTCTGATTCGTGTTTGATAACGGGGCTGCTAATGAAGAGCTCATTCTGGGCTGGGGGGGCGGTGGACTGGACCACAGAGCCACGGGAATTCAAAATGGCCGACGTTCCTGAGGTGGAGCAGGCTGTGAGATGTCTGTGCCAGAGTAACATGTCGTTTGTTATGACGTACAAAATCATGCAGCTCTTCTGAATTCACCAGTCTGACCCATGAACATGACTGTAACCTCCTAGTCACCTAATATAGAACAGTAGCACACGTCCAGTCGAGCAAACCACCTGTTTGAAGCACAGAAAGGCAATTTGCATGGGGCAGTACGTTTAACTTGGCTGAACCCCCCAATGATGAATAACAATAGATATATGCACAATGGTTTTCTCCGTTTAAGTAACTCAGTATGTTTTCATTAGTACTGTCCATGTTTATCTGTAATCAGCATCTCTGTCCTTTTGACCAATGGCAGTCAGATGTGATCATGTGATGCTGTCACATGTGCTTTCCACCCCACCCAGCTACGACGTCCACATTGCAGGCTTGATAAGTTCAGCCTTTGACGCCAGTTCATTTCATGCCACGATTCCAGCCCTTGTGCCCAGTCTTGACGGCTGGTTTGGGACACTTTGCTGGAACGCCTGGGAATGGGATGCAGCAGGGCATGCTGGGTAAGCATTTAAGGCTTTTGATGTAGGGGAACATTAGGGCTGCCCCATGCTGGAGCTGCTCGGTCTCCGATCTGCAAAGAAACGGCCGATTCTGACTAAATCCAGAGCCAAGCTGAGGGCCCAACCTCCAACCCAACACTGAGATTATTGCTACATTATGAGAGCTCGACCACTCAAAGGCAGCTGGCATTTATAAACGTAAGAGGAGACCGCCAGCGAGCCGGAAAAAATTTGCACATTTTTTAAAGGAATGAATCGCTGTGAAATTATAAACGATTCAGAAGTTCACAAGACACCAACGGGTTCCTCTTTCTTTTTAAGGTCGAGATTCACCCAGGATTTATAAATTCAAATGAGTGTCACGGGGGGGGGGGGGGCGCCAATGGAACACAATCTTT
>JAODLD010000069.1:1859347-1870985 GCA_026781065.1 Mormyrops boulengeri | reverse complement strand
CCCCCCACCCCCCCCCCCCCCCCCCCCCCCCCCCCCCACCCCCCCCCCCCCCCCCCCCCCCCGGGGGGGCGGGCGCGCAATTGGAACTCATTCTTTAATGGACCTCTAACTCTCACCCTCCCCTCTGAACTCTGTTACAGTTGAAGAATAACCCCCCCGACCCCCCCTTCAACTTAAACATCAGTCAATTAATGTGGGAGTTAAGCTCTAATTGGTCTTATCAGTCCAAAGAGAGCACTGCTCGGGCTGCTGTAACTAGGAGCACCTCTTGCCAGGGAAAAACCCCCCCCACAAAGTCGCAGTGGGTACATCCACACCCGTGTGCTTCAAGGCAGAATATGACGGCAGATCCACCCCCTCCTCCCCCATCCCTGTCACGGCTGAGACATGCATGTGACTGTCTGTCCTCTGTTTAGCCAGCCCATAAGGCAGCACCCCCTGGAAGCATTCTGGAACGTTCCGCTAAATAACCCCCCCCCCCCCCCCTCGCCTGTGGCTAAGCGCTGCCACCATCACTTCCAAGGCCTTAATTGCTATGAATGTCATCACATGCCGCTGATGTTACAGTAAGTCAAGGCCACTGCTGTGACGGAGTGGTGGCCCTATAAAAAGCACTTCATCCAAATGTTCTGCACATTCCCGGAACATGAGAATGATGATGCAATTCAGCCTGATTGGTGCACTGGAATAGGCGTCAGTCAGGCTGCTGGTCATTCTGATTGGCTACATCTGAATTCTTAAACAAAGACTCAGTACTCACCCTCCTACTTCAAACTAACAGATTCAGGCTTGATGTCATCACGCTGCTGATCTGCCGTATCATTCTAGGCATCCAGGACCTCCAATAGATTTCCCTCATTGACCACAGCTTATCATTTATCAGTGGCGGTCTTGGATCTCCATCACAGCCACCCTGAAGGACACTTCTGCAATAAGGAGGGGGCCATCATCAAGTGATGGGCAGCCCTGAATTTCTAAACATATGTGCCGATCGCGGAAGTAGACCCCTACAGGACGGGAGGTGTGATGCATGCAAGCCTGCAGGAGCAAATCTCAGCAAAGGCGACACTGGAGAAAGACGTGTGCTACCCAGGGCTGCATAAAGGGCTGGGGCCACTGAGACCCAGCTAAAAGCTGATTGGCTTCTGGAATGACCCCTCCCTTGTCAGTCACTAATTCAAATCATATTACTGGCTAATGATAAGATTGGCCCCTCTTAAGCCCCCCAAAAATCCTAGACTCACCTGGTACTACCAAAACTGAAACCCAACCATTATTACAGCAGGGAATCTAATAATAAAGTATCCTGAAAGCCTCGTCGGGGGCGACATGGAGACAAGAATCAAGCCAATGAAAACGGTGACATTGAAACAAATACACGGCGTGTCCCAATGCAGCCAGAATGCCAAAAGAGATGCGCAGAGGCCACCTAACGAACCAGTGAGGCCGTCTGCTGAGGATGACACCCCTTGGATTGTTCCGGTCTCTCCTTACAGAAGCTGGCCCAGCACCTTCTCTCCACACAGGAGCTATGTCACCAAACTGGGCCACAGTGAGCCTGTAAACCTTGTTATACAATAAATAGCCAGGGCACCTTCATACATCACGAGTGTCACAAGCGTTGGGGGCGTCTCAGCGGCGCGGCATCGCAGTGGCACTGTGCAGGTGCCGGCTCGAGGTGTAAATCGAGTGGGACTGGCGGGACACGCTGAAGATCTAGGAGTGAACCCGAGCTTGGAAACAGGGCTCTGTGGTCTGCAATTCGTGTAAAAACATTGCTGTAAAAATAACACGTAGTTAACATGTCCCATATACATTCCGGAGAGATGTTTGAAGGCTTCGTCAAATTTTGTTTTGACACTTTCATGATGATGGTGGTGGGGATTAAGGGCCTTACTCAGGGACCCAGCGGTGAAATCGCTTTGCCGGCCGCGGGATGTGAATCGGCATCCTTCCCTTCCTAAACCACTGAGCTACACATCAAGATGATAATGATCAAAGTGTTACTAAAGGGTCACTAGACACCATGAACTAAACCTGCACTGTTGCTGCTTGAACTCTTCTAAAAATGATCAGCTTGCACCCATTTCCCAAAGGCGGTTAATCGAAGGCCATAAATGGAGAGTGTTATGTGGTGACACACCCCACTACGCAGCTGTAACGCACTGACGGGGTGACAGAGAGCTTGATAGACACTGACGAGCCTTCAGATCAGCTTAAGGCCAGGCCTGGCCGCGGGCTCGGGGCTTTTTACTCAGCTTCGATCCTTTGTCGTACTTTCACATCAAGTGATCCTTCCAAGGGTGGCTTCTGCATTTGCTGCAGGACCTTTCTTCAGACCGGTGGAACGAGGCTTTCTTGTGACAAGGTGATGTGTCTGCTCTCAGTATAGGTAACCATGCAGTGTGTATGTTATTCTATATGCTCAGCAGGGACATACACAAGGGCGGGCCCACTGGGGCACTGGGCTCACCTGAAAGCTGATTGGCCCCCACAGTGAGCCCCCTCCTGTCACTTGTCTAATCAATACACATCATTTAGTAATGACAAGGTTGGCCCCTCTTATGCTTCCGACTTCCGAAATCACTCCCAACAGCATAATTGTTACTTTACTGGGAGAAGTACGAATGGCATCCTCTCCCAGTAGGTGTACTGCAAGGCTCCATTTCAGGCTCAGTCTATAAGCAGCCAAGCAAATATTTTTCTCACAAAAGTTTCAGTTTGAATAAAAAACATAAAATGGCTGAATAACACATCCAGAAATGCCCTGATAAATGTAAAAATATCTAATTACTTTTCACAGACATGAACCTGGGACACAAACAAATGCCAGAAAGTGCCAATTTGCCCACAGTGCTATCGTTAGCACCTAAAATCGAGGATGTATCTCAGAGTGCAGCCCACTGCCACTACTATGGCAAAGAATTAGCTTTGTTGGAACGTGAAACAGTAACTCTGACAAGAAAATCACATAATATCAATGACCATGAGAATGCACAATGCGATATCCAAACCATGCACATTCCCGGGTTTTGTAAACAACATTTTAAAGCTATAATGCATTACATTTTAAAGCTATAATGCATTACATTTTAAAGCTACGTTTAGTGCTGAGCCCCTGGCAGTTTTTATGAGGACTAAACACATCAAAAACAATATTACTGAAGATAGCAGCAGGAAGCAAACTGCTGGTCTTGGTCTGCTTCCTTCAAGCAAACAGGACATGTGTGGTCAGGAAGGTTTAATGTAAAAGGCGTAATTAGCAAAGGGTCCCTAGTAGCACAGTGCGGCATTATCGATTCCACAAGGAGCCATTTCTGCTTGAAGAAAGGCTTCCCAGGAGCTTCACAGCTTTCTGTGGAATTTCAGGAAAGAGCCCGTGATGACTCTTGCTACCGAACGGAGAGGCCACCGAATTCGGAGAGCTGCGATATCTGGCTACGGTGTCTCGATTTAATGGGTGTGCATGAAATTAGACAATAACATGCAACAGAAATGCGTACTCCTGTCCAGTTCACTGCCACTAGTGCGAAAGTAAATTTAAATTGAAAGGGAAGAGGGCGTCGTGGTTTTTACAGTTAGCCGAAGCTCCCACACCCCAACCGTTTAGCAAAATGGCGCGGCTAACCATAAGCCTATAAAGAGGATAGGCCACGCCAACCCCTCCCACCTCCTCACTGGGTGAAGAAGCGGAGAGATTGTGATAAATGGGTTTGTCTCCATTCAGAGACAATCGAATCATGCCAAAGGCTTCCTGGGCCACAGCTAACGGGCGGCAGCCCCTGCTAAGTTCGTTTGGAAACGTAATGAAACATTTATAGCTACTGCTGCCATAAATAAGGAAACAACACAGCATTTTTCCCTAACGACCTCTGGAAAGACAGTGACAGCAGCGGGAAAACAAGCCCATCCAGGTATGAAGCAGACCTTCACTTAACTGTCATCCTGGCCGCGGTAATAACTGGTCCTGATGCCGACACTTTTCCATGGCTCACTCCGCACGGTCATTATTCTGTCTGAACACTCGTTTTTGTACAGGTACTCTCTCCCTGCCACTGACCACCCTGATCGCTCTCTGTCAGTACCGGGTGTATTTAAAAAAAAATTGTCAGTTCTGAGAGCCTTTCGGAACCACGGTGAAATATCAAGAAATGAAACCGCAAGCTGAAAAATGACACATATGACATGGGCTTTAATGGGTTTGAGGGGTCAGATAGGTAACCATGACATCATAATTATGTTATGTTACGTTACGCTATGTTGTTATGTCATATAACATTACCTTACAATACGTTATGTTACACTACGCTACATTGTTACATTGCGCTGTTACGTTACACTTCATTGTTATATTACCCTATATTTTGTTATGTTACATTACGCTGTTATGTTATGCTATGCTATGCTATGTTATGTTATGACAGATAGTACTCTCCCCTCTGTCTCCCCTCCCCTTAATTTATTGATAATTGTACAGGATTTTCTGCACTATGTAAACCACCTCACAAACTCTGTCTTCAGCTCTGTAATGTCTGTCCTGTGTACTCTGAGTCCAGAAGGAATGTTATTTTGTTCCACTGTGTATCGCTGGACGTGGCAGGTAGGTGATTTGTCACCGTGAGGTGTGTGAAACCCCAAGCCCAACAAACCCCACTCAACGGCGTGCTGCTGAGAGACTCGCGCCCCAGAAATAACAACCAGTGACGGCCTCCGAGAGCTGGTATGGGGCCGCTGCACCCTGGAAGGTCTAAATGTGGTGCTGGGTGGGGGCGGGATGAGGGGGGACACACAGTTCTGCGTGGGAGAAGGTTATTAACGCTCTCTGCCTTCAAAGAGAGAGAGAGAGAGAAAGAGAGATGTACCGACCATGGTGGGCGGCGTGACGCCCCCTAGGGCTGCGCACCATTACTGCACGCAAGAATAACATTTAAGTAGATCCCAAGAATAGCTGGAAAGGAGGTGGTGTGAAGAGCGTGGGTCACATGACCGGCACAGGCTTCTCTTGCAGGACCTGCCATGATCACGGTGTGTTACATATTTAATACCGCGCAGCAAGCCCCCAGCATGGCCTCCTGAACGTTAATGAAGCACCGTGAAACTTCCCGCATCCCAGAAAGGCTGGCCTTTCAATTTTTACTTTCATAGCAATGCTATAGAAACATTTTCAATTTACCCCGCTCCCTTTGTGAAGACTGGCTTGATTATTGAGGCTAGTGATCAGGTTTCATGTGTCGCCACAAAGAGCTGAAAATGCCGGCGGTCGAAGCCACAGTGAAATGAGACGGACGCAGCGCGGAGATCTCTGGCCATCGCCGGCACCTGTGCCCAGTCACCTGTCAGCGTAATGAGCTCTGTGAGCTCCGTGCCGAGTGACTGAACGGTGTTTAACTTTGATGGGTTGGTAAACGATCCGAGTGTGAACACGTCCAGAGAATTTGCACAGAGACGCTGAATGTGAACTAAGAACATGGCGATGAGAATCCTAAGAATGATCTTCTGCTGTCTAAAGAGCCAGAGTCATCGAAGCCACGCCAGCAGGTAGAGGGACAGGTTCCCTCCCACAGCAGCCTCCCTCACCGACGCTGACCGGTCTGCTAACAGCAGGCGCTTTGCTCTTTAGCCAGCCGGGATGCTGTAGCTCCTCCTAGCATCACTTCTGCTTACTCACAGTCACTGTTTATTTATGATGTCACCCTGTCCTCCATCCCGAGCTGCTCCTGACTCTGGCTGGATAGTTTACTGATAAAGGTATGTGTAAATTGTCTTGAAATTGTCTGGCATGTTATATGTTACATTGGGACACAGCGACCAAGACAAATTCCTTGAATGTTTAATATACTTGGCCAATAAATATCTGTCTGAGTCTGTTTCTGAAGATGCAAAGTGTGAATATGAATGATTTAAGGAGTTTATTTTAGTGAGAGTCCATGAGACCAGGGGAAGCAGCCCCAGCACATTCTAACAAGCTGCATGTCCACATTATAGAGTGAAGTGTTCATCTGTATTCTGTTTAACTACCTTTCAGTACAAAGCAGCAAGAAAGCATGCAGGAAGTGAAGAGGAAAGGTACCGTATTGTGAGTCTGAGTCTGGCCCACCAGAATCAGGATATTGGAGCAGACGATGGAGAGGCAGAAGTTGATTAGGATGATGGACCTTTCAGATCTGATGTATCTTTGGGAAAAAAATGGAAAACAAGATCGCCATGTGACATATGCACAATCAGTTAGATACGCAGTTACTGAAAGCGACCATTACTTCCAGCAACATATTAATGTAATTGTAGTAAATTCAAACACTATAATGCAGTTAACTTCAGCACAATCGGGAGCTGGTGCAGCCTACTCACCTCCATAACACGGCATAAACGACAGCCAGGGTGATCAAGGCCAAGCAGGACAGCCCACAGCCCACAATCAGCGTCACCGAGGGGACCCCTGAGTACTCCATAGTCTGGGAGGGTACAAGACCACATGACCACAGGACCACATGATCACATGACCACAACACCACATAACCACATGGTCTCCCTCACAAATAAATCAAGAAATTGTGGAATTCCTTCATTACCCAACACCCACTCACTGTGAAGAATCATTAACCGCTAAGTTTGTCTCTCAAATAAAACTGAACGTAACCAAACTTTCCTCTAAGCAATATGTCTAATTTTATTAGTCAGAACAGCAGACTGAACAGCAGTAATCCAATTTTTTTTCAAGGAAAAGGCAGTGACCCTTTTCTTGGTAAAGGACAGGGTTGTTTTTCAAATAAGAATGCTGTTAAAATTTCTCAACACACCCGTTCTGCTTTCGGACAGGTTTCTCTAAATCTCCAAATGCAGATTTCTTTAAGAAACACATTTTCAGTCCCCTGCTCCGAAAAGACTAATGCCTAGGAAATGTCCCTTTTTCTCATTATGTTAATTCAGCAGTAATCATATTACCCAATATTAATTAGTCACTCATGAATATTAAATCAGTCGCACAAAAGCATTTCTTCAATGTCAGAATACCAAACCATTTGCAACATGTCAGAACTGTCATTAAAGGGACCGACTTTTTTTGGATAAACTCTATCTGATGAAAAATGCAGAAGTCGTCCTATACTGGATGGTCATAAATAAAAATTACTATAGTTACAATAAATATGTTCATTATCCTTTCTATTACAAATTCCGGCACCAGTGGAAGTGACTGTAAAATCGCGTTTGGCGTAATTGCACCAGTGAGCAAGTCTAATCTCTGTTTAGTGTACGTTATTACAGCGCTTAGCGTTAAGGGTGACTGTAATTCCATCCACAAAGCTTTTACTCAAAACTGATCCCAGAGTCAACACTGAGAATAGCTTCTGCTAACTGAACGCCGGTCCAGTGTGCACTCAGGCACACCACAAAGCACCTTACAAAATGACACATCTAAGAGTTTTAAACTCAATTTTAATGATAACGGTTTTACATAAATCTGAGAAAGGGACTGTTAACCGCACAGATTGGATGATGCTTCTGGTTCCTTCAATGTAAATATTAAAGATCAGGCATAAAATGGGATTAAATCCCAGTGAATGGGTTGTGCTGACATGCTGGCGAGAGATACCGGACCCCCATAAGCGACGTGCTGGCCACGTCCCAGACTCGTATTCCTGATGCGTGGCACGGCCTTTGTGACCATACAGTACACACTGTCTCCTGTACACGCGCGCGCGCACACACACACACACAGCCCCCAGTAATTAAATCATATGTGTGCCATACAGAAGACGGTTCAGAAAAAAATGGGGGGGGGGGGAGTGACAGTGCTCTACACACACACACACAGACCATATACACACATCACACACGCGGGCGCGCACACACACATCTCACACACGCAGACATACACACACATGCAAACATCAAAAACACACGTAAACACACACGTCTGCAGACAATTACGCCCAAATCAGCAACACACGCGCACCGATCATCAAAAGAACCCGCATCTGCAACCAAATTGCCACATAAAACGCAATTTTCAGGAACAAAACATTATAAAACGAATCGTGCTGGTCAACACACCTCTGCAGCGCAAATATCACCCACGACACGATCGCTACAATACATATAATAACAAAAAAAACTCTAAAAAGGCACACTTACTATTTCTCTTGGTTGCTGAGCCAAAATGGCGAAGGTAGATACGCGATCACATAAGCATTTTGTATGGGATGCATCGGTAAGCACGGTTTTACATCCCTTGGCGGACCAGGATCCCCAGGAATCGTTCCTGCAAGGAAAAGGTGGGATGAATCAGCCCTCGAACTGGGCAGGCGAATCCGTCTGCGATTATTTTAACACGAAATTGTCAGACTATAAAACCAAAAGCGACTCGCAGTTCGCTGTGATCCGCGTTGAATAGATAGGCTGGGAGCTGTCCTGCCGCCCGTGGTGCTGATGGATGAAATTCCTCCATGCATCAGCTTCCCATGCATCACCCCGCCATGCATCACCCACCCATGCATCAGTTTCCCAACCCCGGTACAAGCGCACTAAAGCCAGCCGCTCCTGCGGTACCGAAAGCGAAATGCCATCTGTACCAGCATTTCCTGATGCGAAACCACGGAGCGCGTCTGTCTGTTTTTCCCTCCCGTTACGGCGGTGCTTTCGTGCTTTAAATCACCCTTCTCTTTTTCGCTTGATCTTTTCCCCTAGTCGTTCCAATTAGCAGCTTTAGGATGCTTCCTGAGGGGTAATTTGAGCCTGGATACGGAGGACAGCATCAGATTGATGCTCTCTCCGCTGGTGCTGTTGCTCAGGCGGAGGGGGAGGGCTGCTCGCACACAGCACACTTTGGCACAAATCTTTTATTTTTTTATCATTTAATTCGGCAGTAGAGACACAGCCGGACATCGCTCGCGCGGGCTGGAGACAGTTTGCTCTTTCAGCGGCGTTCGCTTTGCCGCGTTACACGTGAAAAGCGGCGCTTGGCTGCAGAGCCGAAGCGCATTTCACCCCGTGGAAACGGAGAGGATGGTAGCAGCCGGCCGGTCCCTTTCTATATCCGCAGATAAATGGCAGCAAAACACGCTCCATCCGCTCCGCACACACTCCTCTCTCCGCACAGACATTAAGCCTATAAACACGCACACAGTAGCCTATGTATCATGTGGGATTCTCTGGCGTAAAGCAACAATAGATTAATTGGTCTGTCTTTCGAGCAAAAAAAAACAGTTACATTTTCTTAGAAAGCAATTGCTGCATTTAGGAAGAACAAAATCTATCTATCTATCTATCTATCTATCTATCTATCTGTCTGTCTGTCTGTCTGTCTGTCTGTCTATCTATGCATATTAATAAGATATGTTTATACAAAATGCTTAATTTTGTATAAAAAACTGCCAACACGGTTTGGCAAACAGGATTTCACAATAAAAACACAATAGCTCCATTTATAAGAAGCTTCATGGTCAGCTCTTCGGGGCACTTCAGGGCTAAAATCCGTAAAACTGTTTCCGTCGGATTGTTACAGTATAGGACACATAGGCTACAGGACTGATTCAGCGAAAGCCTGGGGTGATGAAGACATGAACACTGTATCACCAGCGTGCCAATACTGATTAATCCCCATATGTCTCTGAAGATCAAGCCCACATCAGCAGAACCATACTAAATAATGCGATCTCTCTGTAGGTAATTATTAGTCCAATCTAGCAAGACAACCCCTTAAATAGGAGCTAGACGGCAATATCTAGATTAGCATTAACTGGATTTAAATCATCACGACAGCAAACCGATACATTCAGAAGCATAATTGGGTATTAAAACATTTTGCGAACAGTTTACGAAAGATAACAATCATAAAAACATTTGTACGCATGAAATATGTTCAGAAGTATCTAAAACGAGTGCACTATAGACACTGTATTTCATTTGATAGGCTTGATTGTATTCTGCCTTAATCTGAAAGACTGGCTCTTATTCTGCCTTAATCTGACAGACAGCCATCCTTAGAATGCTCGGACAGTTGGTACAACGTAAATACTGCCGCTGCTTATAATCTTCTGTTATTTATGCTCTTTTGTAATGAGGCCAAAATTAATCCCCTGAGCCGTGTTAGAAAAGCTTTTTGCTATATTACCGTTTTCGCTTTTTCCCCGAAGTGCTTTACCTTATTGCAATAATGGAATATAATCTTTCAGATGATGCTGAAATGTTACATAACCCAGAAGGCAAAAATGCGGATGCTGAGAGGTCGTCTTTTCCTTGATGTGATTCTCTGACGATAATAGCGTCTTCTTCAGATCTGCATTTCATGCTCAGATGCGGTCAACGAGCCTTCTGAAATATGGCATCATCGAATCGAAAGGTGCAAACAGAGCAAAGGACGAATGACAGTGTATATCCTTTGCCTTATATAGGCCTTAACACCCTGAAAACCTGTAACTATTACTGAAATTCCCGAATCACACCACTTTTCGATTGTTCGATTAACAAACTTCATCCTATTAAAAATAATTAAAAAAAAAACTTTAACATATTAAATTTTCCGATGCCACTGCTTTACTTAATGTATTTGAATGTAGTGTATATGCCCTACGTTATGGAATATATAGCGTACTACAATGAAAACTAATTAATTTGCAAAAACGTAACGAAAGAAATGACAGTATAAAATGTGTTTATCCGAATCATGATTAACAATGTATCAGGCTAAACGATGGCCAGCGGTATGTTTCTAGACTAGCGGCGGACCCAAGGAAGGCGATGCAGTCACATGGCAGCCTGCTGGAGACACGGCTACCACACCACTGACCTTTTGCACGAGATCGCAGGTCTCCGTTTCCAAGACAGAGGGCGGCTGAGCAGATGGGCAGAGGGCGGGGGGTTTGGGGGTGGTGATAATCACACGGCGGTAAGCGGCACGTGAGACATGCCCCGCTGTGCCCGGCAGGCCCTGGCATGCGCGCCCAGAGGACGGTGCCCCCTGACGATCCGCGCACGTCACCTGCCACTCAAATATCCCGCAAGAGCTCCTGATGCTCCCAACCTGAACAGCGGGAAGCCTCGCGGAAGGTGATAATGAAACAAAATCGAAGGATTTAAGGATGTCATTAGATGACTAGATCCAATTACGGCTCTGGTAGCGCCGACTTCTATTCCTGGACCGGAGACTCCTCTAAATGAAGAGGATGTCATTAGAGCCGCAGACAGATTGTAGGGGCATCGCACGTGTGTTTAAGGACAGGATGCACTGTCCATGCGATCTGCGTCACTGCCTGTCGGACTTTAAGAGAAACAGGAGCCGCCTTCTGACAAGACTCCACAGACACTGAGCTAAATGCAGAGGAGAAACAGCACACACAGTGAGGAACAGCACACACAGTGAGGAACAGCACACACAGTGAGGAACAGTACACACAGTGAGGATGACTCTCCATCTTGGAGAAGGGGGAGCTGGACATGGGGCGGGGGGGGGGGCGATCGCTGTCTGTCTCTGTGAGCTGCTCTGATGACATTGTCCACAAACGTTGCACCGCCGTGGAAGGCCCACTCATCTTTGCCCCGGACTCCTTGTCCTGCTCCAGTCTGGCAGCAGGTACAGGAGCAGCAGCTCCTTCCCCGAGGCTGTCAGGACACGAACTCCCCTGCTGGGGGGGGGGGGGGG
>JAODLD010000069.1:1825316-1843435 GCA_026781065.1 Mormyrops boulengeri | reverse complement strand
TTTTTTTTGTTGTCCTCACCCCGGTTCTAAACCGGTGGGGGGGGGGGGGGGGGGCTTAATGCGGCCCCGGGGAGCTTCAACCCCCCCCCCCCCCCCCCAGAGCACGCCTCGCCAACCAGACATGCCACAGGCGGTCTCATCGAACCACACTGACCCCCCACGTGAGCCCCCCCTCACCTGTGGACCACTGGGGTGTGTGTGTGCGTGTGTGTGTGGGTGGTGCTTCTGTTTATGTGTCTCTGTACATCATAATGCCCTTCAAAAGGCTCCCAGTCACACAGCCTGTTTTTCTGCAATGAAAAATGAATTACAGCCAAACGAGCCGCATGCCTGCAGGCCACTGGACAGACGGTGGTCTTCAGCGGCCTGTTATGTTTACGTTTTATTTGTTTAGCAGATGATTTTATCCAAAGTGACAAACTTTTTCAAAGAAGCAGGGTCAGACAGGGCCTTGCCCTACAGTGACATCACTCTGCTAACCCAGGGATTCAAAGCAGCGACCTTCTGATCACGGGCACAGCGCCCATACCCACCAAGCCTCACTCTGCCCCTGCAAGTGTGTCCGACCTGCATGAAATCTGCCTCGTTGCATGACATCAGATGTCTGCAACTAGTGCAGGAATAAGGAGGGGGGTGCAGCCTCGGAAAGACCCCCGAGTGGGGGGGGTTCTCTATAAATTCTTGTGAATTTCACTTGACAATCTGTTATGGGCGCCGTGCTGGGCCCTGCTCTGCTACTTGGCAGGTTCTGGGATGGTCTGGGGCGGGAGAAGCCCTTCTCTTTTAGAGGAAATACATTTACACATATATTTGATAAGAATTATTGCTTATTTGTGTATTAGTATTTTTCCGGAAACACAACTGGCGTTCGGGGTTTTTGGTACTAATTAAGAGACAGAGCGGCTTCTGACTGACTGAGATTCTTCTTAAAGTGCTTCTGATGCGCTAGAAGATAAGGGCAGCGGGAGGAGAGGAAAGGCCAGAGTCTGGGGAAGTCCAGATACCAAGCTCTCACAGCCTAATTACGTGCTGGAGAGATGAAAGCAGATCAATACCCAGAAGACTTTGTTTGGTGGACAGTGGCTCTGCTCTGAGTAGAGAGGTGGGGGTCAGACTGGGCTGAAAGCACAGGCAACATTCAAGTAAATGAAAAGCCGTTAAGTTGCCATCGGTCAACGTTGTTTTGTCCTGACTAACCCACCTGCAGTCAACTGGCTGTTTGAGTGTCAACCTTGAAATTACCAGAAGGGTACTGAAGGGGGCGCTCTCTAAAAAGTGTCTGAAAATTTTAAATATGGGTCCCTAAACTTAATCTTTCCCGCAGACCATAATTCCTAGGCCCTCATCGCACTCAACCCATCCCAGCAGGACCATCTCTTGCCCCCCCCCTTCCTCAGTTGGCCAGATTTCATACATGACATAATTCCTAAATTTGGTTGTAAGTTCCTACTATTTACCCATAATTCATCTAGACACATGTGCAATGAGAATGGGCCTGAATGCTGGGGTGACCGCACATCTGGACACCCCCAGGCCAGCCCTGGCAGCAGAGGGTGTAGGCAGCCTGACCTTTTTGCGCGATGAGACAAACCCAAAGCCGCCCACTGCAATCAGCTCTAAGCTACATTCATTTCTGAATGAGGACTTTGCCCGTAAGCCTCTCACCGTCACTTTCCATAGTTTGTACACCTGTCCTGACCAATTGAAGGTGAGTTTTTTTTCAGGTATTCATAAAACACATGTGTGTGTTTCGTACCGTACTAACCCTCTGTACTCTGGTAAACAATGCGGTAAAAACCGCCTGAGTGGCCGCATGCTGGTGGCGGCTTTCCTGGAGAATGTGATGACTGCACACTTTCTTGATGTCAGATGAGTCTGTGTTTCTGCAGAACTTCACCGCAGCACACGGGAAGTGTCTCATTTAATTAACATTGCTCACCGTGCATTTGCCCCGCCCCCCCTGTCTAGCCCTGCCAATGAACATTCATCTTGAATGACTGACAGCAGGCAGGCCACCCCTCCAGCGCATCAGTGCAAACCAGAAGGGCTGTAGGAGTGAACGCCTGGGCGGAGACGGTATGGAGGCCTTGGATGATGTTATGGGGGGCCCCAGCCGACATTACTGGGGGCCATGGGCAATGTCGGGGGGGGCACCAGCTGACATTACTGGGGGCCATGGGCAATGTTACGGGGGGCCCGGGGCTATGTTATGGGGGGCCGCAGCTGACATTACAGAGGGCCATGGGCAATGTTAGGGGGGGCACCAGCTGACATTACTGGGGGCCATGGGCAATGTTAGGGGGGGCCCAGGGTTACGTTACGGGAGACACCAACTGACATTGCAGAGGGCCATGAGCAATGCTGGGGGGGCCTGTCTCTGCTCACCCAGGTTCCCGGTCATCAAGTAGGAGTTGTGGAAGTCTTTCATTCCAAGGCCCACAATGTGGATGAAGTCCTCGATGATCTGCATGAGCTGCACAGAGCCAGGGTAGATCTGGGGGAGGAAGATGGAGAAGATCAGCTCACGGTGCACTAAGGGTGCACATGCGTGTGTGTGGATTATGTTTATATTAAATTGTGGGGACCAAAAGACCCTCACAAAGTGAAAAAACCTGTTACAGTATAATCCCGTTATAGTGGACTTGCTTATAACGGAATATCGTCTATAACGGACAAGGTCTGCCGGTCTCGGCCGTGCACCTTTACGAACATGCAGAGAAGGCATTGGATACAGCAGACTCGCATATAACGGAATTTCGCTTATAACGGACAAACAATTTGGTCCCCAGGGCCGCTTTTAGCTGTAGTTTTGTTCGGCTATAACGGACATGCAGGCTCCGCCTACAAGGCGCGTGGCGTGCCGGTGATATCCAGCGCAGATACGTAGTCGGGATTATTAATAGTCACACTCTATAAATAGGCATGGCGTAACAGCAGGCAACACTGATTGGTCTGTGTGGCTGTCCATCACCAGGGATGCAGTAAACAATGAGGTCAAGGCTACTACCGTATCGTACATGTATAACCACTTAGGCCAGATATACTTCCAACAGTCAGGTAAAGTTGGGTTACTACATGTACAATATAATAATCTATACCACATGTGTGTCTGCTGGGGTGTGGCATGAGTAAAGGGTGCCCTGTGGTTGTGTTCTGGGCATACAGCAACTCTGGATATAACAGACTTTGGATATAATGGACTGTTTTGCCAGATCCCTTAAAGTCCATTATAACGGGATTGTACTGTATTTTGTTGACATTGTTGGGACCAATTTTTCAGGTACTCACAAAGATCTGTGAATGCAATCAAAAAACTAAAAATGCCAAAAGTCTTGTATTTTCTTTGGTTAAGGTTAGGGCTGGTAGGGGTTAAGGTCGACATGTTGGGATTAGTTTTCCCCAAAGAAGTGAATGGAGAGTCCCTACAAAGATATACTTAAAACCCGTGTGTGTGTGTGCACACTGAAATCACATGGGCTAATTTACACTGTATACATTAGCTACAAGATGAATAGGTTTTCACTTCTGAGCATATGCTCTGTGTGTGAGAATGTAATCAGTGTATTTTTAAAATACAAATAGAATTTTTTTCAAGCTAGTTAAAACCAGACCCTCAATACCAGCTGTGACCAGAAGGAGCTTCTGGTCACCGCTGACTTCTCTGTAAACACAGTGACTCCTGCTATAGCTACACAGGCTATTGCTAATTTCACAGCAAGTTCTGCTTCATGTCGATTGTCGGGTGCATGAAAACTTCTAAGACACGCCAGCACTGTCATCATTCCGTCAGACGGGACTGACGACGCTCTTCCAGTCTGACACCAGCACAGGGCCGGAGCGCTCACCCCCGCGGCATACTACATCCCGCTGTCACGTGGATGCCTTGGACCTCCCTCGTCACTTTCCCTGGCCGACCTTCGGGATGCCCCCCCGTGACCTTGGACTGGGGCCCAGCCTTGACCCTCCCTCCGCACCACGACTTCCGTTTAACGGCACGCGAGTCATTACTGCAGTGCAGGCGTTCACCCCCCAAAAACGCCTTATCCATCATGCTGTAATCTCCTCTATAATGTCTGTGAGCGAGCTGGGGGCAGCCTCCAGACCAGGAATCTGTGATTATTCGAACTTTCCCCGATTCCCAAGTGCCACAGCTACGGTGTTTACATTCTTGCTCCCTGTATCTCCTTTCTGTAATCGACTCTCAATCTGTAGTGGACATTTTCTCATACCTGTACTTTACTTACACAGCAGACACTTTTCCCCAGTGCCATACAGCTGAGAAAGCAGGGTTAGACAGCTTCTGCTGTAGTTGGGGGTCTAGGGCCTTGCTCAGGGGACCAGGGATGACGTCAGTCATTTACCCCTGGGATTCAAACCCATGGCCTTCCGATCACAAAGTGTGCAAACCTGCTGAACCACACACCTCCCCCAAACATAAAGCCTTTTGCTAATGGTCATGCAGTTCAGTCATGCGCTCCGTCGGCCATCCAATCTCACTGCAGCAGTGACGAGCTGGACAGCTCAGTTGGATAGAAAGGTGGCACGGCTGTGTCACACCGGAGTATCGCAGTCTGATTTGCTTTCTTATAATGAATATGACAGTTAAAACCCAAAGCCGCTGGGGTTTTGTGGAACAATTACAACCCAAAATGGGCATTTTAACACCTCTTTCACAGAATAAATATTTTTGACATTTAATTGACTGTGTGGGGCATGTGTGTCAGGCATTATTGTGATTAGAGAAACGGAAGCAAAGTTCAAACGTGAGCTCAATTATAGATCCTTGTAAAACTCGAGGATTTAAAATGATGAGGCTCATGAAAAGTCTGGCTTAGCATTAGAGTGACAGTGTGTCACACCGTAAAATCTCTCTACTGCCTGCTTTTCTTGGTGATTTATAGAGAGGCGCTGATGGGGTCTGTGTCCTGGTCAGATATCAGCTAAAAGCAGGAGAGAGAGAGTGGAGTTTCTCTGACTAAGTCTGACATTACGGGCAAGTCACACAAAGTTACTCTGACATTACGAGCAAGTTACTCAGAATTACTCTGACATTATGGGTACGTTACAGAGAGTTATTCTGATTTTACAGGCAAGTTACTCAGAGTTACTCTGACACTATGGCACTATGGCTAAGTTAGTCTGGGATACTCTGATAGTAGAAGCAAGTTATTCAGTTATTCTAACATTACGGACAACTTACTCAAAGTTACTCTGACATTATGGACAACTTACTCAAAGTTACCCTGACATTACGGACAACTTACTCAAAGTTACCCTGACATTACGAACAAGTTTAGTCGGAGTTACTCTGACATTAAAGGTAAGTTACTTCGACTTATTCAGACATTATGGGCCATTACTCAGAGTTACTCTGACCTTACAGTTAAGTAACTTTGACATAATCTCAGATGGATACACAAGGGCGAGTTGAAAGTGGCTCAGCTGAAAACTGACTGGTCCCTAGAGGTCCCCCCTCCCCTGTCACTCACCGATTCAAATGAATTATGGTCCCATTTATGCCCCCCACCATTAAAAAATCCTAGAATTGCCCCCGCATTGTCTGTGGTCAGAAAAGGGAAAATGGAACCCTTTCATTTCCTCTTCAGTACAGTGCAGCGGCAGAGTTAAGGCGCTTAGACCAAGACCCGCAGGTTTCCCATTGGGGGGGGGGTCATGGTCGAAGTTCTCCACAGCTGAGGATCGTTCAGGTTTCCTGCTTTATAATATCCGGCAATAGCTTTTTGTGGCTATCCGGTTAGGTTTTTATGGGCCAGCAGGGGTACATCCCCCTGAGGGCAGCCTGACACGTGTCACACAACCCGTAACAGCGCCCCCCAGAGGACAGGCCCAGCAGCTCCTTTCCTGAGCTCACCGAGAGGCTGAACCTGCTCTTTTCGGTCAATGTTGTGACGGAAGGGAATAACTTTATTTTACCAAATGTCTCTCGGCGTGTCCGTGTTACACCTGGACACCGTGTTTTCCCCAAGTTGTACCCTGTCAACCACCATCTCCATGTCTCCAGAGGTTCTCCCATGTGATGGGTTCTGCATAAGATACAGGACTTTCCCCCGGTTTAACCCTCCGCCCTGGACCACCTCCGAGTGCCCGATCTGCTGGTCTGTCTGACAAATGCCCCAGTTTCATTCTAGAAACGAGCCCCTGGGGGATTTGAGCAAAAGGCCACATTGTCGTTTGAAGAGCAGACCTTCAGAATAAAGCCTCGCCTTAAGACGGCCAGCAGGGCGGCGTAAAAGGCTCCACAGGCCGTCTGTCTCGCTCCCGGGCCAGACAGACGGACTTCACTTCCCTGACACCAGGGTGAATGTCCTTTACCAGGCAGTGGCTGTTTAGGCAGAGCTCTGTGCAACCTGTCTTCAAGAAAGTACTGCTTGACATGTGATAGGGCCCAGGGTATGGCGCAGGCTGGCTATACAGATGCCTGTATATTTTATATTTTTGTGGATGTCATTACAGCAGGTGTGTGATTTATCACAGTGACAAATGTTAGGTCTGTGAACAGAAACTGGGAAATAGATACTGATATTCATTACATTTTTTATGAGCCTTTTGTCTGCACAGAGGAAACTGTTCATAGTTATTTAAGGATAAACACCTGCATCTGGGGACTATAAAAATATGCCGACTGTGTAAAAAGGTACTGTGTATTGACGCTTCATTAAGTGTATCATCTTGGACTATCATTTTCTGTCTCTATGACAACACTCGATTTGCAGCGAGCATACCATGATCGTGGTTAGTACTCAGAGCAGAGGCAGCGTTGCTGCCACCCTGTGGATCCCATCGGTATTGCGTGCCTTAAAGCCTCACTTTAGAAATGCAGGTATTACGGTAGCGATTTCCTAACTTATGGCTGTTTTTCTCCACACTTTGCACAGGTCCTACATAAGTATTCAGTAGAGCACTCAGTGTATAAATTCATCCCTGGAACATCTCCGAAAGACGAAAGGGCAGAATTATGGCTCCATTAAATCACTAATTAGCCATTGTGTCTTCCCTTACCTGTTGTGCATCTTCCCATTTTTCCCTGTTCTCCTCCTCCAGAAGGTTACTGATAATTTGGAAAAAGTTCTGCAGAGGAAAAAAACAGAAAAGGTATAAGATTTCTGGAAGTTTTCGTGATGCGTCCACAGGAAGAGGCTGTGGGCTGATGTCACAACGCAGAGACATCAGAGTCCAGCTGGAATTTTCTCCCTAACCCTAACTGCAAGAGCCCCGCATGGCTTAACCGAGTGGAAAAAACAAGTGAAAATTGACGCCAGCGTTTCCTTAAAGCAACAAGTACTGAGGAACATTACCGCAGTGCTACAACATAGTTGTGAACTTGTAAATCTTTTTTCATCTACACTGTACTACACTGCATCTACACTGTACTACACTGCATCTACACTGTACTGCTTCTTAAGTAAGTGCAGTAAGTGCTGCTTAAAAGAATATATGACTGCACTCCTGCACTTTGTTTCACTATTCCTCTGTATAATCTATACAATATGTATAATATTGTATAGATTATCATAATTTTTTATTTTATTTAGTATTTATTCTTATAATGTAGCATTGGTGGGAATGTACCATGAGCTCTATTCTATTCTGTTCTGTTCTATTCTATTGCAGCATACTCTAGTGCGGTGTCCCCTCCCAGGTAACTGGGGAAGATGGGCTGTAATAGAGGTTTTGGTGTGAAACAGCCCCCTCCCCTCTTGAGGCGAGCAATGACCATTCTGTTTCCAGGGCAACTATATTGCAGGTATCTCAATTGTGCTTACATTCTGCTGGAGCCGCCGGCATACACTCCTCCACAAAAGCAGCCAATCGGTTTTTATCGGAAAAGGGAAAAAAACCTAAGAGCGATGTTATGAAATGACGGACCCCTGAGATGCCCCCGGTGTGCCTGACTGGCTGAGCGGGCCTTTATGTGTGGGGGCCCCCATACGGGCCACTACTTTAAGGACTGAATAGCTGCAGTAATTAAAAACGGCAGCTGCTATTAGACCCCGTGTGTTTGGGTCAGCCTCTTTCACCCATGGCGGGGGGGTTAAGCCCCCCCCCACCCCCCCCGACACCTGCGTTTCTCTTCCCTGGTTAAAAGTTTCTGCTCTCTCTGCTGGTAATTCACCCATTTAACCACACAATACAGCTGTAGTTGGGATGTAGGACTGGGCGTATTTCCCCTTCACTTCCGTGCCAAAAATAAATAAGGAGCAGTGAAGCTGAAGTCACCTAACCTAGAACCTATGAAATCTCTCCTGCAAATTGATCGATGGCCTGTGAAACAAGCAATAGGTGGGGAACTCTTAACAGGAATGCAGAGCTCATGAAGAGGTCTGCAGCGGGTCACCTGCACGTCGTCGGATGAGGGCAGGTAGCTGGCCCGCTTGAAGGTGTCTGTCACATTGTGCAGGATCTCCACCGACGTGAGCAGGTCCCCAGCATAGAAGCTGCGTCTCTGCGTGAGGTCCAGCAGGGTTTTGGTCACCTGGGACATGCCATCCCCCGCCAGCGTCCGTAGTCCCTTTGCCAGGTGATCCGTGACCTACGGCATAGAGGAACCGTGACCTTTCCCATTGGGCCACACGATGCAGCAGGTGGCTGGAGACGGGCGCCTCATCATCCAGTTGAATCGATTTGTTGCCTAATTGAACAGGCTGAATCACAGGCTTCGGAAAAATCTGGGGACAGGAGAACCTGAGGGGTCTATAAACGCAGCAGAAGGGTGGTGCAGTGAAGAACATGCTGGAACACGGCAGAGCACTCCGGAGCAGGCGGGGAGAAGGCAATGCGCTCCAAAGCGCAGGTGGGATCCTGGGAGCTCTCCAAGGATGCCAACCCAAAAGAGCCCAGCTCTGCTGGCCCAGCGGCTCCGGACCCGGAACACAGAAGGAGCCCAGAGAGTCCAAGGTCTTTAGGGCAGAATTATCACCATTAGCCTCCAGCAACTCTCGAAACGTGTGGTTTTGGGAGCAGAGACACCATCCATTAAGGGGGGAAACGGCAGGATTAGGATTTTAATTTGCTTCCTTATTGAAGGCCGTTAATCTTTGGTACTGTGCTAAGAATCCTGGGGAGGTAATTTATGATATGTGGCAAGCGGAGGCAGGGGAGGGAGGCTGACTTTGCACCTACTGATTGCTGCAGGAATCTGTATTCATTTGTTATGCATCTGGCGTAGCTGGGCTGCTCCCAGGAGGCAACACCCCTGTGATCCAGCGAGCAGCGTCGACTCGCCGTGCCTGCCAGCGGGAGAGACATGGAGGGGTGGGAGTGGGGGGGGGGGGGGTAGGGAGACAGGGGCAGGCATCTACGCAGCTGGCATACAGCGTTACAGCATCTGTGGGAGATCATCAGGAGCACAGGCTGCAGCACACACACACACATGGATACACACACACACACACACACACACACACACACGGATACACACGCACACATGGATATACACACATGGATACACACATACGCACACACACACACATACACACACATGCTTTCGCTGCAGCTCCTCTGTGCAGTGTAACTATGCCATCCGCTCACACACACACACACACACACACGTCAAAACTATAATGCACGATTAATCAAAGACACACGCATGTCTTATGTAAACCGTCAGCTGTGACAGGGACACGTCAGGCCTCCGTGTTTCTGATGGGGCTGCTGTTTAAACACGGACACTCTCCCCCTCCTCCACTGCCGGTGTGCTCCACCTACCTGTTGCATTTGGTGGACACTTGTTGAAGGCCAGGTCACCAGAAGGTGTTTTTCTCCACATCATGGACACTGTGTAATCCTCTGGACAAATCTCGTATGGGGCTGCAGACAAGGAAAATGGACATTTTCTCACTTTGGCTCCTCCCACTGCCCTCCTCCCACCCCGTTTGGCCCCTCCCATCCCTCACATTGCCCCGACCCACCTTGCCTCCTCCAACCTCCCATCACATTTGCCCCACCCACTTCTCCTCACCTTGGCTCCTCCCACCTCCCATCACATTTGCCCCTCCCACTTCTCCTCACCTTGCCTCCTCCCATCCCTCACATAGTCCCGACCCACTTCTCCTCACCTTGCCTCCTCCCACCTCCCATCACATTTGCCCCACCCACTTCTCCTCACCGTGGCTCCTCCCACCTCCCATCACATTTGCCCCTCCCACGTCTCCTCACCTTGCCTCCTCCCACCTCCCCTCATGTTGGCTCTACACACAGCTCAGTATGTTGATTTTAATTGGATTCATTCTTTCACAATCAGAAGTACATATTCAAATGAGCGTGAAGATTTATATTCTGAGGGAGGGATTTATGCTTGAGTAATTACAATACTGTTAGCCAGAAATATTCTAGTCAATTTTTAAATTTCCTCCTTCGTTACATCTCTGGATTTATTATGGAGCCTCTAAAACTAGTAACTGCCCTCAGACTATGGCAAAAATTCTACTTTTAACTTCCCAAATGAGCTGAGACAGACTGATGACGAACCAGAGGGCGCTTGGAGTCTTCCCCACGTTAACAGGAGCCATCCCCATGGAGAGAGGAGCAATGAGAGAATTGATGCCTTGGTGTAGAAAAATGAATGAGCCCTGACAAACGGAGAAGACAAAGGCGCGAGGTCCTGCCTTCGCCCGCAATCTGCTGCGGTTGGCCCTTTAAAACACACTGCTGTCTGCCACACCATCGGTCTATGCGGGTATGCTCAGGTCACAGTAGTTACTCTAAGGAGGGATTAGCCAGCATTGAGGGCTTTTCTGCTCAGATATTGGTAATTAGCCCAGCTGTGCAGAGCCTCTTCTTGGCTTCAGGTTGGGGCATCTTGCAGGGTTCAAGTTTGGTGGTATAATGCAGAGTTCAGGTTGGACTATCTCGCAAGGTTCTGGGTGGGCTATCTTGCTCATTGGAGCTGCTCACCTGGGCACCGCTGGTCGCTGCACTTGCGGACCTCCTCCCCGGTGCCCTCGCACTGCTGTCCCGTCACGGTGGCTCCCTGACACAGCCGCACCCTCCTCTGCCAGCCTCCGTCACAGGACTTTGAGCAGCCACTCCAGGGTCCCCAGGGGTTCCATTGGCCATTAGCTGCAGGTCATCACAAGCTCCGGGGTTAGAACACTCTCTGCAGAGTTTACACACACTCTGCAGGGTTAGCACACACTATGCAGGTTAACCACACGCTCTGTAGGGTTAGCACACGCTCTGCAGGGTTAGCACATGCTCTGCAGGGTTAGCACATGCTCTGCAGTTAGCACATGCTGCAGAGTTACAGACCAAGTACTAGACATCCATGTTTTTTGGGCCTAATCTAGTCGGCTCATTATGGCCTTTATTTTGACCAAAAATAGTTGTTGAAAAAAGGGCTGGGTTTAGTCTGTCTGTGTTCGTCCAAATTTAACCCAAGACGGATGTCTTTTTCGCACCACATACAGCCCAAATACAGCCATGAAAATACATTGCAGCAAGTGGGCAATTATCAGGGTGAGCGTTGTGTTGTGTACACCTCACCCAAATCCTGCACGTTATTGAATATAATCAATTTTATATTAAAGAGCAGTTATACTGCAAGGTACAGTGTGCAACTTCACTCCAGGCACAAGCGGCCACCTGCGTGTTTTATGGTCTTATCTTGGGGAATCGTACATTTTTGTTGTAATTCCTCACTTTGGCTTATCAGCTCCCCCACGTTTGACATCTTTGCATTCCAGATAAATCAAGCATAAACCGGGTTTAAAAGAATGCTTTTCTGCAGCTTCACGGCACCCATGGTGCTCGCGCACTCACACACAAGCTGATGAGCGTAACTGTGATTGGTTACTAAAAATGCAAAGTCAGAACAGTTACAAGTGGAAGGACAGATACTCCAAGATCGACCTACTGAACGGGGGAAGTAATTATTATTTATTATAAATGATCACTTTACCACAGAAATGTGCGTTTGGCTGAAGTTTAGTTGAGCTAAGCAGTGGCAAGGAGAGCTGAAGCTGTCAACGTCGGCAGCTAATGCTAGCGCAGTGTGAAACTGGATTTGGTGATGTCTTCCACTTGAACTGAGCACAGGGAGGTGGTGTTCCGTTTGTGGTCCTGTTTTTAAAATGTACATACGTGCAGAAATATTAAGAGGAAAGTTTGTTTTTTTTAAATTCTAAATTAGCCTTTCCACCCCGTCACTAATTCGATGTGTATTCTCTCACCCTACCCACTTATTTGCTAGTCATTTAGCTTCCGTCTGTGTCAGTGTACGTGTTATAAGGCGAGTTATAAGGTGCTCGCTATAGTATTGGAGCGTTGATAGTATTGGAGCGTTGATAGTATTGGAGCGTTGATAGTATTGTGTAATAATCAGTATTCAGCAAAGGTGAATTAAATGTTTCTCTTTGTCATTGCAGCTGCTGTCAAACAGCGGGACTGCAGTGCCACCAGCTATGATGTATCGTGTGCCGCGGCAGGCCACCTCAAGCACGCTCCTGGGCCTTCTGCCGGTGGAGGGTGCGTACCTCACGATAATTAAAGGACACCATTTTTTAATCCAGTTTGTGTTTTCCATTCAATAACATGACCTTGAGATGTCCAACAAATAAATATTTTATTGCTTCTCTTTTGTCAGTTTGATTTTGTTAGTTTTATGATTATTTTGTGAAATTTATATTAATATAAAATGATATAATGAATATAATATGAAAATATATATAAATACAATTTTCAAATATTACAATAATAAAAATTCACGGTTAACTATGCAACCTAGACTGTAGAAAGACGCCTTTTTAACGACCCGAAAAAGACGGCTTTTTACCTTTCACTTTTCAACCAAATCCCAACATTTTTGAGGTGTCTGACAGAGTCGTCTTTTCAAGACCTTTTCAACAACTTTTTGCTGGGTAGGTAGCATTTGTTGCAGGGTTAGCATACACGCTCTGCGGGGTCAGCACATGCTGCGGGGTTAGCACACGCACTGAGGTTAGCACACACACTGAGGTAGCACACACACTGAGGTAGCACACACACTGAGGTTAGCACACGCTCTGGGGCTTCCTGTGAGTGATGCGAGAGGAGCTTATCTGCCATGTCCTGAGGTCTGACACCCGTGTCTTTATTGCTAAGAGTCGACTCACTGGCTACTGCAATACTGCTCTTCACATAGCCAATATTAAAATTGGTTTTACGAGGACTTAAAAAAAGCGGCATGTTTTATGGCCTTTTAACGAACACCATAAAAGTTTGCATTACAAAAAGCAGATGTTCTGTAAATCAGAGCTCTTTGTGGAAAGGTGAATGTGGCCCCCAGCGGTTGTGGGGGGCGGGGGGCGGTCATCTCCCTGCGGGGGGTTTATGAAGCGTCATTTTGCACATGGAGTGGCAAGGAAATATAATGTGTTACACCATCTACCACAGCAGAACATCAGAGCGGATAGCAAAGGAGACGTAAACAAAGAGGCCCAGCAGAATGTATTGGCTTTCACAATTAATGCACTGGGACATTTTCCAGGGAATTTTCACATTATCCCTTAATATCCACGCATCCAGCCATGCCCTCTGCAACGTAAGGCTGTTTTTTTCTACATCCTTACCTAATTGGCTCTCCCACACACATGTCGGCTAGGAAGCTCTGTTCACGTTTATTTTGAGAAGCACGTTATATTTATAGAAGTGGCCTGTTACGTTTTTATTCTGCTGATAATACTCCATACAGATAAGCGAACACCTGCATTTTTAAACGGTTTGCGGAGTGGAACGGTAAGCGCAATTTCAGATTCTCTGCCGGTTACACAAACACAGCTGCTGTAAATATATCACTATGGACGGGAGGATGCTCACACCTTAGTGCAGACACCACTGCTGTAAATATATCACTATGAGCTGGAGGATGCTCACACCTTAGCGCAGAAACCGCTGCTGTAAATATATCACTATGAACTGGAGGATGCTCACGCCTTAGCGCAGAAGCCGCTGCTGTAAATATATCACTATGAACTGGAGGATGCTCACACCTTAGTGCAGAAACCGCTGTTGTAAATACATCACTATGAACTCAAGGATGCTCAACCTTAGTGCAGAAACTGCTGCTGTAAATATATCACTATGAACTAGAGGATGCTCACACCTTAGCGCAGAAGCCGCTGCTGTAAATATATCACTATGAACTGGAGGATGCTCACACCTTAGTGCAGAAACTGCTGTGGTAAGTACATCACTATGAACTGGAGGATGCTCACACCTTAGCGCAGAAACCGCTGCTGTAAATATATCACTATGAACTGGAGGATGCTCACACCTTAGCACAGAAGCCGCTGCTGTAAATACATCGCTATGAACTGGAGGATGCTCACACCTTAGCGCAGAAGCCGCTGCTGTAAATACATCACTATGAACTGGAGGATGCTCACACCTTAGTACAGAAACCGCTGCTGTAAATATATCACTAGGAACTGGAGGATGCTCACACTTTAGTGCAGAAGCCGCTGCTGTAAATATATCACTTTGAACTGGAGGATGCTCACACTTTAGTGCAGAAACCCAGCCTGAAATATTCTTCAGTGATATTTAATGCACTTTCTTATCTGGTCGCCTCCACCTCAGGTGTGTTACTCTGTGGGGTGTAAAATCGGTCCCCAGAGTGTCACAGAGTAAACAGCAGACTGGGTTTTCATCAAGGGCTCTCAGCTCATACATAATTGATAACACACAAACAGAATGATCTGCTTAATGGGGAGAATATGATACGTGATTGTAATAGCGCCCCCTGGCGGTGTGTGTGGTCATTGCGGGCCCACCTGTGCAGTCCGGGTTAAAGCACTCCCTGCTCTCGGCCCAGTGGCCCCGGCACTCAGAGCCTCCGTGTGCCGCGGCCGAGCACTGCCGCGTCCTCTGCTGTGTCCCGTTGGCGCACGTGACCGAGCAGTCACTCCACTGGCTCCACTCTTGCCACTGCCCGTCCACTGTGGGGGGGAGGGGGGGGCAGACCCAGAACGGAAGCAGAGACAGCAGGAGAGAGAAAGCAGAGAGAGGCAAGGTTGGCTTCTGTAGGGCCAGTGAACAGAGTGTGGGTGTCTAATAGCACCTTATTTGCCTTATGTGATGAGCTCATCACTAAACACAGTGTGCTTGTCACAAATTTGGCCTGGACTCATTAGACAGGGGCCATTTACGGGACCACATGAGCTGTGGATCTGGTCCACATCTGCCAGGCTGTGAAAGACCATCGATCCTCTTGATTTGAGAGAGCACACATTCTTCTCTATCTGTTTCCACCAAAATGTCCTCCAGTTCTCCTTTCCTTAAGCATTTCTAATATGCACAAAAAATTTGGGACAAAATTTGGGCCATGGAACAGTGCGGGGGGAGCGTACCTGGACAGAGAGCGATGTTGCAGAGTCGGGTCTGGGTCTCCGGTCCGTCACATGGTCTGCCCCCGTGCAGGGGGGGCTCACACGTCCGTGTTCTCGTACGCTGGCCTCGGCCACACGTAAAGGAGCACAGGCTCCAGGGTGACCACTCGTCCCACACACCATGCACTGCGGACAGAGGGCAGGGGTCAGAACGCCCCCCAGGGGCCACGGACGGAATGACGGAGGGGAAGTGTGACGTGGGAATGTAAAGGTGAGGCTCTGTGGCCGGCCTGAGCATTATGGGAAGGTATAGGAAGAGCACAAAGGATGTCTAAGACCCATCAGGCAGGGTGTAATCGCTTATGGGGCCATTAGGGGGCGACACAGCGTGTTTCACTGGTGTTCAGCCCCCCACACTGTCGCTAATGGGAGCTAACACTTCACCCCAGCTTCTTTGCTTATCTCCTGGACGTCCATGATCCTTGTTCTGATTTCTCACCACGCTGCTTTAGAGCATCCTTCTCCACAACACTAACTGAAACACAATCTCTTTCACACCACTGGCGGGGGGTGAGTGTGCACCATTAGTGCATGAGTGGAGGGCTCATTTTGCCGGTGCACGAGGGCACGATCACGCATGCATGCATCACGGCAGTAACATGGCCTGTTAAGATCTGAACCTGGTCAATTTGGCTGAATTGATGCTGAAGAAAGGAATTTGCTATAAATTTGCTATAAATTTCGCAAAGACAGAGACAACCTTCAAAAGGAAAAGTTAAGGTTACATTATTAACTAACAAAATAATGACTGCTACCCTGCTTACCCAGCTTCCACAAAGGTAATCAGACCAAACAACCTATAAACATCCACTTTAAAAATCTCATACTAAAAGTAAATGCCGTGAATGAATTTACTGGAAGATCTGAGAAATGGTATGTGTGTACTATAGATACTTTATGTTTCAGGCACAAAGAACGCATTTTTGAGAGGTTTTGGTTTTTAAAAGTTCACAGAATTAGTTAAGTAAACTGCTTAAGGGAGCCAACAGTTCTGCAGTGTGGTATATGCAGTGTGGTATACGCAGTGTGGTATACACAGTGTGGTATACCTGCACATGCCCAGGTCACCGAGGAGGGAATGTGCCCAGTTTCTTCCCTGTTTTACTGCAGTGAACACCCTGCTTAGGCTAGATAAAAACACCGCCACTCGGGTGGGTGGGCTGGCCCTAGATGACACAGATAATCGATGACACTTTGCAGAAGGAGAGGTCGCCAGTGTCTCTTACGGCCCTGCTTTCGCCAGCTTCAGCAAAACTTCCAGCGACACTGTATATGCATGGTGCTCAAATAAAGGAATCGATTAAAGAGCAAAATTGATCGTGCCGAAAGCAGCAGAATACCGAGACAAGCTGCTCACTCCATTGTTAAATGTGGATTATAAAATGCAACAAGAGAGACAGAATTCTCTCGGTCCACTAAAAATTTATTTTTTTCTCCAGGATATCTGAAGTTAAGGAATCCCAGAATTCATCATTCCCATGAGGGACTACCAGTCCGCCAGGGGGAGCTAGAGTTCTCTCAGAGGTGTTAAGATGTGATTGAGGGCAAATGACCCTAATAGGCTGCCTCAGATTAGCCAATCGCATTTCTGAGTGGAAAGAGGCTATGAGGTCTCTACCTCAAATGTCCAAGTTGTTTCTGTTGTCATTATTACCTTGTAGTAGTTTCAGCTACTTGTGAGCCAGTTTGTGTTTTAAAAAACTACAGTGTCTTTCATCCCCTTCATTTTTCCCATCATTTATCAGAAACAAGTTTCACTAAAGGAGTGCAGGACTTTGGTTTGGCAGACTTTTACTGCCTGTAGAAAGGCCCGTGGGATCAACCATTTTCCCTGACGTACAGTCTGCTGAAAGATAAATTTAGCTACTTGGAACATTCTGCTTTACAAAATATCGGCATGCCGGTCTGTTCCCTCCTGGGAATCATGTCTGAAATGACAGCTTCCCTTGTTGTCAATGTAACAACGCTTGCAGGAATCGTGCATGGAGAGCCTTAGACGCATAAATGAAAAGGCTGAGATGACCTCTCTCTAATGTGCCAAGCCTTAGCAGCTATCCTCGCCGGATTTTTCTGTACTAAGTAAAGCGGGAATAAGATTATTGTTGATTATTATTTATGATAACTAAAAGGATGTGCTTGTCATTTCAAATTAAGTTTGGAAAGTGACAAGCACACGTAGACATCGGTGGAAAATTCGGTGCCGGTCCATGGTCTTACAGCTGAGTGATGGTGAAGGGTTTGACAGCCTGTGGTCTCAGCTCCCGTGATCTGAGAACCAGTGGTCTGTGGCTCAGACCATGGCAGTGAAGGCGGGCAGCTGGAGAGAACATCCATCTAAGCTTCCTGAACTCTCTGGTGTGCGGAGGGCTTTCCAGCAGGAGCCTATTTGGGGCTTTAGTCACATTAAACATACTGCAAGACTGGCGGAGATTCAGAAGCTGTCTAAAAACTGTTTAGCTCAAAGAACCTAAGAATAAATATGCAAATGTGCAGTAAATATGCAGTCATTTGGTAACACTGTCATTTTACACTGACACTTTGCAAACAAGCCACTTGATGTTGGGGTTGAATTTAAGGCAAACATGATCTCACACAGAGTTTGAGATGCCGTGGGATTGAGTTTAGGGCAAGCGTGATCTGACACAGAGTTTGAGATGCTGTGGGATTGAGTTTAGGGCAAGCGTGATCTGACACAGAGTTTGAGATGCTGTGGGATTGAGTTTAGGGCAAGCGTGA
>JAODLD010000069.1:1801158-1811450 GCA_026781065.1 Mormyrops boulengeri | reverse complement strand
GTCTCCCTAGGAATGTGTGACCTGCCCCCCCCACCCCATCCCCTGGTCCTGGGCCTCATGATGGCCCAGGAATCCCTGTATTAATACAAAAATCCCTGTATTAAATTTAGCTTCCTTATAAATGCCTCAGTACAGGCACTATGAAAAGCAGAGTACCTTCCTTCCATTCATCCATCCATCCATCCATCCATCCACTCTACCAGGATACCTATCCATCTCTCCCAGCAAACACCAGACATTTCCCAACACATATTTGCTGCTTCATGCCCCATACTGCATTAATGATATAGTAATGGATTGCCATACAATTTTGCCAAATGCCTTGGACAACTGTGTTGTGAAAGGTGCTATATAAAAATAAATGGAATATCTTTATATTTTCTAGGTAAATCTTAAAGATTTCTAGGTAAAGTGTTTATTCTAGTTTTCTTTTCAAATGTCTGAAATGCATTTACACAGTATTTCGCCATGGATAATGTCTTCTCACAATTACTGAACAATATGAGCAGGCAATGTCTGGGAAATAAAACTGAAGTGATATGTCAGGAAATCACTGCAGTGAGCCGGCGAGCGGACTGGAATGAGGTGGATCTTTTTGACCATCCGTCCGCCCCCCCTGGCCTTGTAGGTTATCACATGTCCCCGCCCCACCCCCTGAGCAGTGCTTCAGCTGTGGGGTCGAAACATGGTGAACAACGACCACGTCCACGCCTGTGGCCTGGCGACCTTCCGAGGGTTGGGATTGTTTTGGTCGGGCACGCACACAGCCGTACACTCAGCCGGACCGGAGATTCCGCTGAGAACCAAAAGCGTAGAGGGTTTCTGTGTAAACCGGAAGCTGCAAATGAGCTGGATGGATGTGTTAATGTGTGGTGAAGCTCATCTAAAGAACATTTCTGCAAGTGTGTGTGAGCACACACCAAGCTCCCCAGAACCTAAGACTCTGTGTGAAGCTTCTTTGCATCTTAACGAAAGGCTCAAAGCACATTTTTCAATTGCTGGAAAAATGGCCATTTTGTACCGTCTATAAGGCATTAATTTCATGCCCCACACTGCGTGCCGCCCCTGGCTTTGAGGGTCCACACTCAGAGCTCATGGGCAGGTCAAAGGAAGGGCGTGAAGCCCACGTCAGTCACGGCACCAGCGAGGAAACACAATTAACAGAGAGCATCAAATATGCATGAAAACATAACAGATCCTCTATGCTGGGGTTAAACCCGCTACTTACCTCGACCACCTGTACAACGCTGAGTCCACAAAATCAAACGCTTCATTAAGTGTCACTCCCAGGAAGAGTGTTCTGACAACTGAAATATTTATAGAATATTAACTGTTCCATTATATCCTTGGTCTGTTCCCGGTTACACACACACACACACATGCACACACACAGAGCCAAGCTGCCTTTTTTCTTTCAGTTAATGGCTTATACACCAAATTCTGCATCAATTCAACATGAAAATGGATGAAGAAGGGCCACATTCATTATGTGCGCTGTGTAATGTAAATTACCTCTTTATTCTGGGACAGCTTGTCACGGACCCTTCTAGAACCTTAACACTGTTTTCCCAAAATCTCCTCCTGGTACGATCTTAACTCATTTAGCTAAATGTGAAAGACCGTGAGCTTTCTTTTTTTGGCTATGAAATAACTGACAAATTAATGACGGTGCAATTAGCCGAACGGTAGCGGAGCCGCAGAAATGATCACCTGCGAGTCATTCTGTTTGCCGCTGCATACCTGCTGTATCTGTAATGCACTGTAATGCAGTGTAATGCAGTGCCCCGCTCCAGACTCCAGGAAGAGCAGAACACACTCCAAAGGTGGGGTAGGGTGTCTTGTCCTGAACTCAATGAGCCATTCGAATCTCAGCTTACACCTCTGTTTAACATTAGGAGGCTGTCGTTTTGACTATGTGCTCCTGTTCATACAGTATACGCTGCATAAATGCAGCAGGATCCAACACAATGAAACCTGGTGGCTTTTAGCCTCTGCAAAAATAGCATGTTACGTATCTTGGAACCATCTTGTTCAGTGTGTGGATTATTTATGAGGCTTTTTAAAATTTAACCATCTCCCACTGATGCACTCGGCTGTAATAGAGGGTCTATCCAGGTATTCTTTAAAGTCCTGAAGATTTTTGAGTAAGCAAGTGGCCGCCATTTGGCACCAGACTTGAATCAAAGGTCCTGATGACCCATTTGCAATAATAAAGCCGACATTCGTAGTGAGTAAAGTGTACTCTTCACGATGCACAAATGAGGCGTGAGAGTAAATAGTGACTGCCTTCCAATTATCATAATGATCACAGATTATTGTCATTTTAAAATTAAAGTGTAATTATCATATATAAAAATAGGCCGTGTGTCTGGCTAGAGCATTCGCCATCCGACGGAAATCTGACACCGCACCTCATACGGAGGTGGATATTTTTATATATTGGAATAAATATCGGACAAGCAGGTGACAGGAAGCGGCCATTAATCCCGCACATTTGGGCTCCTCATCCGTGATGACGGCGGCACTGAGGTCCCCTGCAGATGCCCGTAATGAACATTTGCAGACTCGTCTGGACGTCTGGAGGACGCAGTTTAGCCTCACCATCAGACCATAAATAGGTCACACTTGACGGAGGATATTAAGACGTAAGCCCCCACCCCCCACTTCCCGTGCCCCCCAGGTCCAGGCAGGCGGGTCCTTGTACGTGGATGATTCATCCTGTTGGCCGTTTGTCTCTCTGGATGATTTACAAACACTCACAAAGCTTTTGTAGTAATTGAGGGGAGGGATGGAACGAGCATCAGCGATGTCTAAATTGCTGTGTCGGTCTAAAGGAGCGTCAGTAGCTGTCTAGGTTTAGGACACCACTCTTTGGTTGTATGGTCACTATTTTTTGGGCAGCCACATTCATTTTTAATGGTCCATAAATAATTTATAAATGTACATTTATAAATAATTAAGCAGGTCTGCTGTCACAGACTCTACAGACTACACAGATTTTCAGCATCCAATCCAAGCTTTTGCTAAACGAGGGCAAAGATCTGTAATCTGCTTCTCCTGAAATGACAGACATGTACAGACCTCTGCGTTTTCTCTGCAGAGCTAACAATGTAAAGCAACAGGCCCCCACTCCCCCAAAAAAAAAATCGGAACCCAACCCCGACATGTTTGCGTCGGCCGCGTGGAAACGGCAGCCACGTTTCGCTCTAAATGAGCCGTGAAATGAGTTATCAGAGGCAAACCCTCATTTCCGGATGCTAAAGGCACCGGAGGATGATGCACGGAGAGGATGGAGGGTACGAGGTGCGGGGGCTGCGACCGCACGCCCCCAACGCATACGGCTAACGTTCCGCCATCGTGCGTGATTCCTAAGTCTGGCTCATGTCATGTGCTCCTGCATTCGGAGAAACAAATTCCTACTCTTCTTTGTAAATGCCTTTAAAAAATTCAATAATAACCTCAATTTAAAAAAATATTGCACGTGCATACATTGTAAATGAATGTTATTGCTACTGATAATTTGTGGTTTGTAAAAACAAAAGTATCAAACAAAAGCTCCATTCGGAGGTAGAAGCTAAACAAACATCGTCACAGCATCGTCCGTGTGTTTCTCCACACGCTCAAATCATACCTTTTCACAATTGGTTTGTTAACACCTGTTAGCATCTGAGTGAGCTGAACAGAGCCCCACACAGAGGCACTAATATTTAAATCCTCCCCACCCAAATAAATAAATAAATATGCCTCTCGCCCATCTTCAGCACACCTGATGCAATGACATTAACAGGCTGAAGCCCATTATTTGGATGCACATCGGTGGGGGGTGGATTTGCCGGGAATGCTCCCCTACGCTCTTCAACAACGCTGCCCCTGTAGCTTATCAGGAATCCAGCCTTACTGATGGGTTACTGCCCGGTTTTTCAGAGAATTTCAATGTCACAGATTCTGTGACTGTGGTCCCAAAGCTACAAAAACCAGCCGTTTATGTAATATTTAAGCGGTAAGAGCGTGACGCGGCCTGTTTCTTAGCAACGGGCACATACACGTGCCATCACACTGCGGACACGACTGAAATAGATGTATAAAACAAGTTAACAAATAAACATGAAAGTAGCTAAAAGAAAAAGAGTGTGTTTACTGCGGTTCTCTTTAATGTTACCTGACACCGCTAACCTGGCTTCCTGCAGACTGAGGACTGTTATCCCTGTAGCTAACAGTCTGTTTACTACGGCTCTCTTTAACGTGAAATAACCAGTAGGCCAGCTTCCTCTTCGCTTCCCTCGCTAAACACTCACTATTTCCTAGCCGGACGAGCCTTAATGAGCTTTCCTGTGTAAAAGTGTTGCGGTGTGCACATATTTTTCACACTAATCAGCAAAGAGCAAAAGTTAGCCCTTTGTGGGCCCTTCCTCCACCTAATCTAATTAGGATTTATTAAAGAGCTGCCGCATTCAAGGACAGCGGTTTGTGAGGTCTGCTCCCAGCTTTACATGCCGCTGGAGCGTCTCGAAGGATGCAAACGGCCAGAACCAGCCAGCGTACCTTTCTCACTCGGGCATGTTCATTTTAATGGGATAAAGTAAGAGTGGATCTTAGCGACGGTATGAACTGACTGCCTTTCAGAAATGTTGAATTGGACCGTTTACTGGTAACGATGTATTTTCTCATCTCATGTCCTTATGCCTGACAGAAACAACGATGTACAGCCGCTAATCGCTACGGCAATTCAGAGTGACGACATTTCAGTTTGCAACGTCTGCTCCTCTAACATGGCCAGGCAGTGTCACTGTCAGGCTGATGTCGAGTACAACTGTCCGTCTTGCTCTTGATTCTGTACTGCTGCATGACTGTGACTGAGCGACACCTTTTTCACAAACAGAAACTCACTTGCATAAGCTGCACATCACTAAGTTTCCGTTGTTGTTTTTTATTTCGCTTCCTGACTGAGGTTTGATAAGCTGTTCTGGTCACACAGGAAGACAGAGAGATTGACATTTTAGACTGCAGATTTGTGACCCCAAGGACTGGTTGAGGACCGGTTAAAGCCCAGGATGAGGCCTGGTTGAGGCCCGGCATGAGGCCTGGGTGAAGCCCAGTTAAAGCCCGGGATGAGAACTAGTTGAGGCCCCGGTAAGGCCGGGTTAAAGCCCGGCATGAGGCCAGGTTGAAGCCCAGTTAAAGCCCGGGATGAGAACTAGTTGAGGCCCCAGTGAGGCCTGGTTAAAGCCCGGCATGAGGCCTGGTTGAAACCCAGTTAAAACCCGGGATGAGAACTGGTTGAGGCCCCGGTGAGGCCTGGTTAAAGCCCGGGATGAGGCCTGGTTGAGGCCCAGTTGAAGCCTGGCTGCCCTTGTCCCTGCTCTGGTTCTGCTTGGGCAGCCCCCAGCCCTTCGATGGGGACCCTTATTTGTTTACCACAGTCCTAATTACCCCCGCTTCAGCCCACCCCCCTGTCGCGAGGCCCCCGAGAGGAGTCACAACTGCACAGATTATTTTCCAGAAGGCCTCTCTGCACGATCTGTTTAGCGGGCTGCCAAGGCCGGCTAGCGCATCGCGGCGCCCCCCAGGATCAGCCGCACGGCAGCTTTCTGCGTCAGCCGGAGCTCCGGGCATATCCGGGCTGCCCACCAATCGGGGCACGGGGCACCCCCCCTCCGGACAGCGCCGGCCATTCGGGAAGCCCCATGGAGGCACTCAGGGGAGAGGCGGCGGGGGGGGGGGCACATATGGGAGGATGACGAGCTCAAGGAAGGATGACGGAAGAGGAGAACATGGGGAGAATACAGTGAAGAAACTCTGAAAATACAGTGAGAATACAGCAAAGAAACAGTGAAAATACAGTGAGAATACAGTGAGAGTAGTGTAAATACAATGAGGATACCATGAAAATACAGTGAGAATATAACACAGATAAAACACACAAACAGAACAAACGCATAAAGCACACACTCGCATAAAAGACGCACACTCATAAACAATACAAATAATACAAAAGGCACACATAAAAGACCACAAATACAACACACACACACACACACACACACACAAGAGACTGGGCAGCTCCTTTCTTAGCAGGGAAGCATTTGACCAAACCCGACCAGAGCCTGGTTCCCACAGGACCGGCCCTCACCTCTTTATGACGCTACCGGCTGTCTTTTCTGGAAACACGGTGCCTCTTTAGCTTTGAAAACACGTTTTTCGTTTATCTGACATTGCAGGGCTGGGAAAGACGTTGAGTGGAGAAGCCGTTTCAGTGACTTTCCATTACTTGTTATGAAATATGGCAGCAAACCTATTTTAAGTAAGTGGGTCAAACTGGGCCTGACTACGAATGCCTGAGCTAACTAGTCCTGTAATTCAGTCACGTCTAAACACTTCAGCTTTCTTTTGTTGGTCTGTTTCCCTCCGAATGGCACCAGCTGCAATCACAGTATATGTGTTTTGCCATTTTTCACTGACTCGTAACCGGAGGTGAGAACGTTTAAAGAATACTTTCAAAGCTCCAAACTTAAATGTCACCAGATGAAGACGGCAGTCTCCGTGGTAATAATAAGACTGCTGAGTGGGCTTTGAGAGCAGACTGGAAGCTGCTGGAAAAGACCGGAAAGGTGCCTGTATCTGGGGAGGAGAAGCCTGATTTGGGGGACATCACCCTCTCCTCTTGGAGTGCCGGCGTCGATCTTGTCTGGCTGCTGGCACAGTGACTCATATCTACAGCTGCTTGCTTTCCGGCTCCCTGTGACATGGACTCCAGGGGGCGCTGTCTCCCATCTAGACGCAAACACCCTCGTACCGCTGAGGTAAATGCTGCGCATGGGTCCCTCCCAGCCTCCCCACCCCTCCCCAGCACATTACCTCATTCTCACTTCCTGTTTCTCAACACTAAATCCCAGACGAAGCTGCCTTATTGCCATGGCGACCTGCCGTTGGTGCGTCACGGTGTGGCACGGGTCGTATGGCCCCCCGTTAAGTGTTCCTATCTCACCAGTCAATGCCATAGGTGGGGCCACACCCCCTGGGCACGCACTGTCTGAAGATGAAAAACAAAGTGAAACAGGACAGTGAAGCTTGCCTTGAGTGTCACATGGGCCTCGATCGGCACAACCTCGCCCTCATGAGCACACACCCTCCTGCCTCCGGCGGCCTCCACTGGGATGCTCAGTAGACTCTCAGAGTCAGTGACTCCTCCCTTCTGTTACCCCCGCCCCCGTGGCCAGGATTCAGAAAATCCAGCTACTTGTTCGGTACCCACACTAAAATGCTAATGATCTATAACAATCTACTGACAATGTAAGACAATCTCACTAAAATACTGACAACCTTAAAAACGTCACTCATTTCAAAGATGGCTGCTGTTAGCAGGTAGCTGCTGCGTTTCGGCCACATTAAGGGTATCTAAACTGGGTTTTTCAAAGCCTCATAACAACTTGATGGCATTAGACAGGTTATAAACACATTACCAGCAGACGAGGTGAACAAGGTGAAAAGTAGACGACTGAATAAAACATTCATCACTGCCAATCAATCCTGTCCAGGCAGGCGATACAGGGGCCAAAATACCGTGCCATTCATCCCCAAACTCTATCGCTTTATTTATGACATGACACCTAATTCATTTATGAATAAACAGCCAAAGCCATCCATCAATTTTTTTTGTTACTGATAACTTCAACAGTCATATGAAAGGGTACTTGCTAGCAGTGCAGTGTTTTTTCCTTTTCATTACATTCTTACAGGTTCCCGTGGTAGAACTTCACTTAAACAACACTTTAACAATTCAACTAATTAACGCCTCCTTAGAAACCAAATTAATTTTTTTTCTAATTACCATGTAACTAACCAGGCATCTGTAGAAAGATGGGAGAGGCTACTGGTCTGCTCCCAGCAATCAGCTGCTGTGGACAACAGATGTGAGAAATCAGGGACCAATAAGCTGTGGCTAGGGGCAGGGTTTAAATGAGGAGCCTCCCTGACTGGCGAGAGGGAAGGCAGAAGAGCTGGCCTGCAGCAGTGGGCGGGGTCTGCAGCACTTAGACGGCTGGGAATGGGAGGTGGTGAGAAAGGGGAGGAGGGATAGAGGGAGGGAAGAAGAGAGAGGCAGAGATGAGGCCTTGGACTCGTTCCCAGAACCAGGGCCTCCAAACTGGAAAGAGGCTTTACCGAAGACAAAGAGGTTCTAGATGGCCGCCAAAAAAAAAGAACGGGGCAGCCATGCCAGGAGGAGAGGGCCACTGTTTATCTATTTATTTTCAAGGCAGTGCAGCAATGCATGCTGGGACTTCTGTACCTGAGAAAAGAGCCATTGATGGGAATGCGCCTGGAATGTGCCTGGGATGTGCCCGGGAAGGGGGGTGGAGCGCGGGGGCAGCGGCAGAACCAGGCAAGGTGGCGCCTTCATGTGTCTCCGGCTCCGAGAGGGGAGATCACCGTTAAAAGCAGCCGCAGACGTACCCAGAACATTCCCTGCAGCTATACAGCACCAGCTCACGTTTGGGGGCATGGTGCATTCGCTAGCCCCCATCAGACTCCTGTGCTCCTAGCTTTCCTCTGACTTTGTCTTGAAGTGGCACGGCAGGTGGTGAAGTCTTCCCAGTGACGCACCTCCTGATAACGCACCTCCCGTCTCGGGGGTCTCCTGTGCCCGGCACATGAGTTCTTGCCCCTGTGGCTGCCTATCAGCAAGTCGGGTACCAAATACCCGCAGCGGAGCGGAGCCCCGGCAAGGAGCTGACACAGAATATTCCAGGCCTCCCGTGTGGGCGCCTCGAGCGCAGCTTCTCACAAAGAGGGAGGGGAAGACGGGAGGCCAGCTCAAATGGAACGCCCCCGTCGACAGGTCCTCATGGTGATGCGGTGAGCCCCAGGGGGCGCCAGTGTCAGCTAGCTATTCTCCCGCAATTAATCTAAATTAGCGGCCTGGCAATGTGTCAAAACATGGAGCGTGAAAGGTGATGGATGTGCTGCCAGTCCCACTGTGCTGACGGGCAGTGATGAAGAAGAAGGGCGAACAGGGAGAAGGAGAAAGAGGTACAAGATGGGCAACAACAACAAAATGTGGAATTGCTGTCAGACACAGACAGGCAAACGCAAGGTGCAGCCCCCTTTATTTACCATACGGCACGTCTGGCTGTCCATAGATATTCAAAATCTATAATACAAAGGCATGGGTCACTATTTTATTAATATGCCTTAAAACTGCAGAAATTACTTTTCTGGCAAGGAGAACTGGAGAAGATAGATGTTAAAAGGAGCCAAGCTGGCAATGGTCGCAGAGGGGGGTCTTTGATAGCAGCTCTTTGGTGATGCCCACACCATTCTAGTTGATGTATACTTACCAGCTACAAGCTGTCTAAAGCAAGACCTTGGCCGTCATTCGATCTCAGCCCGTCGCATTGATTACAGAGCCAGTGACACTTCTCCTGGTGGTCTGGAGGCGCAGGAGGTCCTCGGGGCACTGAGGGGTGTAGACCGCAGTTCCCCTTGGCGACTCGGCGATCAGCAGGTCTCATCTTCACATAGCGCGACTAGAAGATGACCGCCCCCTCCGCTCGCCAGCTAAAGCCCCCACGCCCTCTGCTTGAGTTCCCACACTATCAACAGCGCAGGGGCAATGTGTGGCTCACTGACGATGGGTGCTGTATCTGTGATTAGAAGGTTGCTGGTTCAAATCCCTGGGTCATCAAAGTGATTTCACGGTTGGGCAAGGCCCTTAATTCCCAGCTGCTGCAGAGAGAGTCTGACCCTGCCATCCTTAAATGCATGTAGTTTTGAATGAAACTATCTGGTCAATAAATTAATTGCAACTTCAAAATCTTCTGGACCCCATTCTTACTCTGTCTTACTCTGAGGCTCATGATTTAAACATCAGTTGCGTCTGAGATGCCAGAAGTTAAGATACTGGCACACCTACTGGCATTTTCCTCTGCAAACAGATTTTAACGGCGCTTCCAGTCCATTACCACTTCTGGCTAAATAGAGCGAGTTCAAAACGCAAACGCGGTTCACATCATGCCGTGTTCACAATCCAGTGCTGAGTGTGAACGCCGAAACCCTCACGCATGCTTTAATTTCAGTAAGCACATCTGCAAACTCGTCGCTAAGAAATTTAAGTGAATCTTGCCTTCAAAACAGAACAGCAGTGATATTTGTAATACTAGCAGTTACAGACCCATAATCCAATAGCGATGCTGCTCTCTGTTAACGGCGCTATCTAACGAGCTCTTCCTACAGTCAGCATGCAGATGTATGCCCTCCAAAGAGATTGTATTGATCGGGGGGGGGGGGGTGTTTGG
>JAODLD010000069.1:1768431-1789945 GCA_026781065.1 Mormyrops boulengeri | reverse complement strand
GTGGCCTGGGATGCTTTTCCAGCTGCCCTGAAGGAGGTCCCACATATATGCTGAGCTCTCATTGGCTGCTTTTCCTTTACTCCTTGGTCAAACTCCTCCAAAAGCATCTCTACTGAGTTTAGGTCAGGTGGCCAGGTCATATCATGCGACGCACCATCACTCCCTGTAGGTGGCTTGGTGTGTCCAAACTATTGACTGGTACGGTATTTTGTACCCACATTATCAAACACTATCCTGTTTGATATTTAGGGCTCTTCAGCGTTACATGCTGTGTAAATCCGCAGGGAGTACGGAAGCTCGGCTCCCCGATGACGTCTTTCCCAGGCCTGTGACATCACTGTCTGGCTGAGACTCCTGTGTAAGCCGATGGCTCTTTGCGCTGACTCCAGGCTGCTGCTGGTTAGAGGCAGGGGCTTCCTTCAGGCTCTGACTGCCCCCTGGCTGACATCCTGCCCTCATCCTCTGCCTGTACCGCCTGCACATCCTCTGATTATGAACCACCTGTCCAGGCTCGCTTACTTTCTTTGGTGGCCTTGCTGATTTGGCACAAAACTTTCCCACTGATTGTTGGAGGCAGTTTTTTCCAAAGCCCCCCCCCCCCCCCCCATGTTTCTGCAGCCTGTCTGGGTTTTGCTTCTTTACCTGTAGTTTTAGTTTTCTTTGTCTCGTGCACTGTTAAAATTCAGGGGGGGGGGGGGGGGTCACAGTGTTTGACTTATTATTCATGTGAATTAGCGGGCGGTCCGTACGGTACTGGATCTGCCCGTCCCCCTCCCCATTGCTGGATGACGCCCAGGAGGCCACGCCACATGTCACGCTTGCTGTCACGGCTCAGCAGTCGCTGCATGACCGTCATGCGCATTCGCGTCCCGTGCGATCCCTGACCACGGTCACGCGCCACAAACCGCCCGCCCCCCCGGGGCTCCACAAACCAGAAAACTTTATATTTTAAAACATTCACAGCACTGAACGGTGTAATGCACCTCAATGTCACTCTCTATCCCACAGTCATCGCTTTAATGAGGCCCTCCGAGGCGCCATTGACACTGAAGCCAATCCCAGGATGTCCTGGGAAGACTGAGCGTCATGGCCGGTTCCAGCAGACCCATAAAAGACGAGGAAAGCGGCGGTCTTAAAGGCACATGCCCCCCTCTGGTTCATGAGAGGCCGGTTCACCCCCGCTCGGGTCACCATGAACATATGAGCGAAAAATCTCAAAGTCAGCATCTGAGAAAGCTGCCCAGCAGGGCGCTGATGCTGCTCGCATTTTTAATTTCGATGTTCGTTATATAAAAAAACACCAGTTCCTGGGGTGCAGTGGGGATATCGCCGGCTTTTAATAATAGACAAAAACTTTGAAACAGGGATCATCATCCCAAGTGGATGACTTAGTACTTTGAGCACAGCGCAGTTAATAAGGGAGGCTCTTTGTCAGAGAAATACAGCGTGATAAGAAGGTGACTCTCTCCATTTACTGAATCAATCCTTTATGACAAAGAGTCACACATAGCGTGTCGTTCTTTGTCCTCTTCTGGTTAAAGTGCTATGTTCCGCGCGATAAAGTCACATGACGCAGCCAACACACGCCCAGAGTGTGATGTCGAGAACATCCGTTCTGCCTCTGAGCTACATTAAAGAAAGTGAACCTGTTTCTCCGTTTAACTTTACAGCAAGAATAAATCACGGTGATAAACCCGGCTCACCGAAGCTTTCTGTATGCGGCCGATGTGCCGAGATTTATAATCTCTAAATATATCTGCTGTTTTACCAGCTGCAAAGTGAGCAACCTTTTGTTAGACTCGCCTTGTGAACAGTGAGGCCTGAAACATGACATTCCAGTTACAGGCCAGAATCTGCGTGTTTTTCTCTGCTGGGAAAGTTACAGCTCAACCTTCACACTTTAATTATCCATTTAACTTCCATAAATATTAAGTTAATGCGGTACAGTTATTGAAATACACTCTGCGTTCGATATATTTACACCCCCGATCTCGCTGGCTCCATGCAGCAGTCGTCATGGAAACCCGCATCCTTAGAAGGCTGGAGGTCTGATGTGTATCTGGTGAGGCAGTGTCTATGAGGGGACGGCCAGCACGCCAATGTCACGGACAATATGACACGGAGTCAACATGAGGTAGCGTTCACCACACAGCTGACGACTGCTCAGAAACAGCTGATTTAGGTAACCGGCTGGCCACAAAGTGGCTCTGGTGTTGTGAGACGTGTACTGGCACTATTTACGGAGCAGCATTTTTCCATGTTGGGAAATCAGGTTCGGAGGGAGGAATGTGCAAGTGGCTCATGGCTGTAATTATCATGGCGGTGACAGCCTCAGTGCCACCCCTCCGCCTGCCGCTAACCCCCGCAGAGTGTGTGTGTGTGTGTGTGTGTGTGTATGTGTGTGTGTCACTGCGCTCATCGTGTAGCTGAGTGAGGACCGGATGATTCTAGGCAGAGTCGCCGTTTACATTACACTACGTTAATTTAGCAGACGCCTTTACCCAAAGCAGTTTACATTTTTGCGAAGGCAGGGTCCACCAGTCCCTGGAGCACTTGGGGGTCTTGGTCATGTCGATTCTGGGATTTGAACCAACGACCTTCTGATTGCAAAAACAGCATCCTGACCTGCTGAGACACACAGCCCTCAAAAGCAGCATTAGAGTACACAGGGGGCACCGCAATTTGAGCCAGGACCTTTTGCTCTGCGATCAGAAGCTTTAACACTAAGGTTTAATGAAGATTTGGGACTGAACAAATCATCTGTGCATCTTCTGTTCTCAGTGACCGAGTATCTGAAACAGGCTTTGCTGACGCATCGGTCCATCGTAGATGTTCACACCCACACGGCGCCGTCACCCGCAGATTCGGAGTGTCATTTAGAGTGACCAGCTCACTGACACTGCAAGAGGAAGCCTTAAGGAAAGTGAGGGAACTGCTCCCCCCCCCCGCCTCCAAGAAAAACCAGTGAACTCTGGGGGAGGATGAGCTGCAGCCCAGCTTATATTTATAGTCTGATGGTGTCAGGTGACGCTGTAAGCGGTGACGAGGATGACACACAATGGCGTCCCAGAAAAAACGGCACGAGGCGGGCTCTGACCATACTGCAAGAAACAGTCAGATATGCAGTCCCGGCGTGATGGATCTGAGCAGCTTATTAAATACCTAATAACTGTGTGTTACATTTGCATTAAGGGCCAGCATCTTGCCAATTAAGCTGCGAGTTAATATTCATGATCCGCACCGGGTTCCTGCCTCCTTGCTAGCATTTCGCGATGAATCATGCCAGAAATGGGCGCGCAGAGGAGACAATACGGTGGGAAATAATCATGAGAGCGACGGGGCCGTTATGGGATGGTGACGCTCTCGTGAAGCATGCGGCACTTCGGTATCGCACAAAGACAACCAGCTGGTGGCCCACAGAAGCCCCTCAGTATGGGGGGGGGGGGCCGGGGGCAGCCTAGTGGCTACAACCCCCCTCAACTGCTATGCGACTAACCAAAATGCAGAGCCATCAAACGCTAAAGTCAGTAAGCATCAAGGCTGGACCCCCACCTCCCGGCAAGCTCCAATGCGGTGAAGTGTCCGGGGGGGCCAGTGCTGAAGTTTGACTAGGGTGTTGCGTGGGCTTGGACCAGCACTGCCGGAACAGTGCAATACATGCCAGCTTTCCTCCCTGAGACCTGCAATGTGGGATCGTGTAGCTTTTCCAGAACAATCCGCTTCTTCTGAAGTCTTAGCCAAAGGGGCCGGTAAACTGCTAATTGCTTGCATCAATCCCGACGCTCTCGCCGCGACCTCGGCTTAAGAGCCAAAGCAAAGCTCAACTGGCTTGGGGGACAATTAGCCGGAGAGTCCACATCGCCGTTTGACCCCAGCAGGGCCGCGCCGGTGAGCAGCTGATTAGCAGACACACGGTGTAGACCTCTTTGCTTAAATGCCTGAGCTATGGGTCACATGACCGACACTAACAGAAAATGGGAGCTCCTCAAAGCGGGGTGACCAGTGCCTACTGTTTCCAATTCCTCATTAACCTGTAACTTTACTAACATTCAGGAAGACATCCACACAATGCCTGCTGTACATATTTTTACCTTCAGTAACACATCTCTTCGGCACGTCTTGCTTTAACTGGTTGAAGCCCCTCTCAAAGTGATTCTTGAGTGAGTCTCCTATTGCTCGATGGAGTGTCCAGCCCACTCAAAGCCCCTTTTCAATCATCATATTCATGAGACTCCATTAAATATTATGAATTTCCGGTGGTACAGTATCTTGTAACCTTCCGTTTTCAAAGAACACATTAATAACTCTCTTTCCAACTTGCCCTTGAAATTCCAAATATAAGTGGTTCATTTATGGATTTTAATCATCTGTGTCACAAATAAATTGATGAAAATATACATTAGCTTTATATACTAAGCCTAACCCTTTCCCTAACCTTAACCCTATCTCTAAACCTAACCCTAACCCTAACCCTATGAGTCACTCTCCCCATAACCCTAACCCCATGCCCATCCATGCTACCCTGTCTCCTCCACGTTGCACCCTGAGTCTGCTCCTCCAATCGCCGTACCAGGTGTCACTCCCCTTCCTGGCTCACGCTCCCATTCCGGTGGATTAAAGAGAAGCTTGAGGCAAAATCTAAATCAAGTACAGAAATGCGATAGATAGACTTAAAGTGCGAGTCACGTCTAAGCAGTATTCCGTGCAAAAGTCTCTTACCTCACATAATAGGCCTTCATATGGCGATTCCCACGTTGTCGAACAAGCATGCCGGGTAAACTTCAGACCATTGTGACATTTTAAAGGTTTTATTTTATTTATTTAGCGCTAACCTGGCATTTTGTATGTGATCATTACCTTTCTGAAATATTCCAGGGATTCTAAGACAAGCCCTGCCCCCCAGGTCATGTGATTCTGTCAACTTCGCCTTTGCTGCCTCATTGTGATTGTCTGCTGATATTTACTAGTAAATCAGAGACAATACACGCTTACTGCTGACAATGTGTCCCCGTTAATCTGCAGCCCTCCCTGAACGTACATGTTCACAGTCAGACAGGCTAGGACTTGGGCACACTATCTGAGTGTTTGGTCGTTGATATCTTTCTCAATCGGATCCAAGCTGAACAGACTGTCGAATTTTTCAAGGAGACTTCACTTGTATGAAAGACAGAAGTACAACTTATCTTGGTACCTGAACACGGGTGTGTGGAGTGATGTGTGAGGCTGGACAGCGCTAGCTAGGGCCTGTTTTTCATGGCGTAAATGAAACCATGCCGTCTTCATCGGAAAAGCGCTATATCACAGTGGGACCGCTCACATCTGCATTTACAGCATCTTTCCTGTGCCAAACGTTACGGAGGTGAGCCATCGATCTGACTGTGAAGCAGTCTGCTGCTGCCCCTTTTAAGTAAAACTCCCCAAATAAAACGCATGTTAATCTTTACATTTCTGCTTTTGTTTTGTCGGTTAATCTGGGTGCCCCCCTCCCCCGGCCTACCATTATGAAAAAATAAAACCTTAACAGGTAATGATAGCTGCTTTCCTCAAACGGAATGAAACTGACTGTGAAAAAGATCCCTCTCACACTGAAAAAAATGGATCTCTACTGGCAAACGTTCATTCTTCTTTGCTTTAGAGAAATGCTAATTTGTCTGCAATTAGACCTTATTGTTCCATTATTAAAGGTGAAGGAATTCGGATGAAGTTGTTGTCATCTGAATGAGAGCCTGCTGGTGCCTGTGGGGGGCGCCATGGTGCAGCTCTCGAGGCGAGGATAGCATTTAACCCTTGATGAAGCGCATCGCTTATTATGTTTTATTTCACCGTGTGTGTTGTCTATCCTTCGCCAGTCTGTAATTGCTTGTCCGGCTCAGGCTCTCTGAAAGCCGGATACTTCTCCTAGGAAACTCAGGGCAGGAGGTGGGACACCCAGAATGAGATGGCAGGTAGATCTTATTGAGACACAGTCATTCCCAGCAGGACACCCAAGGGCTCTGATGCAATTTAATTGTAACATAAAAATATCTAACACAAACCACCTTCAACATGGGTCAAAATTATCTGTAAAAAATACATCATAACCTTTGTTAATTTTTTTTAATCCAGCTTTAAAAACATTTTAATAAATCACAATGCAGACCGCTAATCCATGGCTGACAGCTGTCAGTACACACAGAAGCTGCCCTGCCACAAGAGATCCTGCCTCCTCAGAGATCTGTGAAGATAACAGGTCGGGCTAATAGGTCTCAGAGACTTATCGCTTAAGGCTAATAATAATAATAATAATAATAAGATTATAATGATTCTTCTTATTATTATTATAGATGCAAGGTATGGATATTGTCACCAATGGCCCGACTTGATTCTGTCACACCCAGCCCCGATCGCCCTCGTGTGGACCACGCCTCCTCGTTAACCCCGTGTGGAATCCTTCCGTTTACCTGCTGTTTCCCGTTTCCTGCTCGTTACCCAGTGTATTTAGTCCGCGTTCTAGTCAGTCTTCCCCAGATCTGTCATTGTATTGTCAATGTCTTGTTACGCCTGTCCTGTATGCTGCCCTGTCTACCCGGAATAAACCCCGTTCTCCCCGTATCCTGGGCTCTCTCGCCTCCTTCCCCACTCGCCGCAGCCCCGACGCTGACAGATTGTGAATCGCAACCTAATGATTCGATGCCAATTCGATATCAATCGGACATGAATACTCCACAGCAGCTCTCCATACACAGAGATGTATAAAAGGGTCTAAATGGGGCACAAATTTACAGAGGAATGACTGACAGCAAACTGTGAAAACCACTAAAGACCAAAGGCTCCTATACCAAAATATTTTTACATATGGCTTTAGTTCCTTAAAAACAAAACCATCCTGTCTCATGCCATGTTTCAGAAGGACTTTAACTTAAAGGTAGTGCCAAAACATTACTTAGAGTCTTCATTGAGGAACATATGGGGATTGTTTAGGGCCGGGAATCGGCCCTGACCTCACAGATGCGCCCCATTGAATTCCATTGTCACTCCATTCAATCTACATTTACGACACATTCACTAATGTGTGATCAAACCAGATCTGTTGCAGGAACAACAGTCACAGCACTGTAGTGTTAAGACTGCAAAGCACCTTGTACTTACCTATGAATACGCTGAAATATTTCACATCCAATATCAGTTTTCTCTTTACACGGTTTGATTTTATTTTGTTCTATTAATCTTGCCTTTATGTAATGTTATTTCATGTCACTGTAAGCAGAGTACTGAATTTGACTGGTGTGAGAATAAAGCCCTACTTGCCGTGCTTGCATTCACGATCTCGGAGTACTCCATTACTGTGACTGACAATGCACCAAGATGGCCGCACGAGGCGATACTACTGCAACCCTGAGAGAGAAAGTAGCACTACCAGCACGATAAGAGCACCGATACAAGTAAAATTCAGCGAAAATATTTTCAAAGTGGTGGGGAAAAGGCATAAATTAACTGGATGGATCTTGGGATTTTGTGAATCAATATTGAGTCATCAACACCAGGATTGTGGTTAATCATAAATTTGATATTTTTTACCACCCCTAGTAATCACCATCAGTTCTCTGTGACTCCATGACATGGTGACTGTTGCCTGCCTATATGGCTAGACGTCCTACCGGCCTCAGGCTTTTCACAGGGGGTCTCATGCCATGGGGCTTTTCCACACACCAAAACGAAGCATAAACCACCGCTGACAAACACCAATACTGGGGAAATTTGCAGGATGTCTTTGGGTCCAAATTTAGAATACAGTGCATATTTTTCATTTTCACCTTTCAAACTCATGAAAGGCAAAATATATTTTTGTCATTTTTCAAAAACCAGGCATTTATATTGCATGGCTGTTCTCTACTGTTCATGTTCGACTGTGTCCTGCCAGTGACATTGAAAATCTAGCTGCCTGGGATATTAATGTCTTATTTTTGTGAACATCTTGGTAATCTGCATGAAAGCCACATGCTTTTTCATTAAAATGAAATGCTTTCAAGAACATTCTGACAATAAACTGTCCCTCTGAGAACATGACAGCCTGTAAAGAGCATTCTCCCTCTTCTGAGCACATGCAGACTTTCAAATCACCAACTGAGTCATCTCTCTTCGAATCACGAGATATTGCGATAAGTAACTGACACATTTTACTTTAATTTCTGCCTTCCGTCTTAAGGTCAATGTGCATTAAACTAATGACATATTCTAGAAAAAAAATCTCAAAAGAAAAATATTTTGGAGACTGACGCCAAGGTGACTTAAAAAAGTGCGACAGCCACCCTCATTTGTCCAGCCAAATATACTGCACCATGTCACACAAATCAGGGCTGCAGGGGCCACAGGGAGCCGTAGGGTGAATTTAGTGGAGTCTGGAGCCTTCCAGAGGCCAAATAGCATCCTAATGTAATGAAAATCACTTGGGTTAGCATGGCTGCTAAGCTAACAGGAAGGCTGGCCAGCAGTGCCTGATTTAACTCAGAGGGTGTGGCCGTCTGCAGCCGAGGCAAACGCTGGCCCAGAAGGCCCCGAAGAGGTGCCCCCGCATACGGCAGAATCAGACGCTGCTCCAAGCTCATTCTGATATGATTTATAGCCACCAGGCCAGCTAGTGCACACTGTAGGCAATTCCTTCAAATCAGTCGATCCATCAATCAGTTGGATGTAAATCGGGACGCATGAAAGTGCCTCGATCCCGGCTGACAGATGCCAGGGATCACGAACGAGGAAGCCGGCAGTGGAGAGGGTCATAGCCTGCAGCTGGTGAGGCCAGGAGAGGTGCTGATTTATATGACTCTGTTGAAGACTGACCAATTTCCGATGAATGATGGATGGTCTACACAACCCTTAAAAGTGACCACATGCATTCATATTATGCGACATTATGCTTTGATATTAAAGCTAAGTGTATTCTTTTCCCATACAGGTGCATTGCCTTGGGAAATCGAAGGGTTTCTGTGGTTTGTGCATGGTACGACCAAACAGCCGCGCCAGCTAACTCTGCTCAGATAATGAAGGTTATCTTTAACAGCATTAAAATGAGAACCGAATTATGCAGATTCACAGCGGGAGCAAAGCAGCTGCCTTATGTAATTATGGTCTGACCGTGTTCCCCATTGAAGTGAGCAGCCGATCGCAAATCCCCCTGAAATGGAGTGGAGCAGCATCTGAGCTCGTGTTTGAGGCCCCTTCATTCACATGACCGCTCCTGGATTCACATCAACACCGTGTTTCATTTAAATCCAGTTAACAGGCTACCGGACATCAAAATCCACTGTTTTTTAACAAGCTAATGCATTTTCTGTATTCTTAATGGTTATTAAAGCTAGCTACTGTACATTGTGGTGACAGTTATGCACAGTAACAAGCACTAGGTAGAATGACTTGCAATGTTTTAGTAGACAGCTTGTTTGCAGTCGTTTCTTGCATATAGATATGATCGAATATATAGTTTTAATAAAGCAGTTGCTCTGGAAACGTCGCTAATATGCTGCAGCAGCTCAGCTAACTCATCTGGAAGGCAAATTGCCTTCCCGGCCTCCGCAAATACATAAACAGGCTGCCGTTCCGGAATCTTCTTCCAGATGGATGTTAATGCAGATGTTTTCAGCTCACACACGGTAATTGCTGCCCCCACAGCTGACATCATCAAATCGCTGTGCTCCTTTAAATCTAACTTACGCTCTTGCTCCACAAACTCTCAGCGGAACAGAAGCGGCTGGGATCTCCTGGCTGTTGTTATTCAGGATGCCTGATCAATGAGCAGGCGCGTTAAGTCGTGCCGTCTGCCCGGTTTGGATGATCCCAGCCAGGCTTTGAGGTCAGAACCTGGAGGCACCAGGCTGGACTTTAAGAAGAAAGGAGGTGTTCATCATGTGACTTTTTCTGGATTCAGATTTCTCTGAAAATGCATTTCCCCCATATGCAGGAATGCCCCAGAATTGATCTTCCATGGTCAGTCCTGCTCCAGGATCACAGCACAGCACTAGGGCGTTCCACGGGCCTTCCATTACAGCATAATGGCACCGAAACAGACATCAAACATCAAACGCAGAAAATGTGTTACTTCTGAACTTATTCGTACAAAACAGAAGTTAAATTGATGGCCAGTAGTTGTAAGTTATGCATTATGCATACGGAGGCAATAAAATAATATAATTTGTATAAAAAAGAAGAGAAGACAGGTTCATTCATCTTCAGGGACTCATTAGGAGTGACTGCTGCATTCATATCACGTTCTTTTTGAAGCGAAAGGAAACAAGATGACAACAACAGCAGTCTTCCCTTTGATTTAGAAAAGGTCCACTTGTCCTAAGCTCATAAATAGAAAAAGGCTGGAAATATGATATCACAAAGACACACGCATAGAAAAAATGTACCTTGTCACCTGCGATCACTATTGTCATGCTGATTTAAACGCCGAATAAACAGCACGCTTCACATCTCCGCCATTCCTTTCCTAGATCTCAAGCAGATTTTACCCGTTTATTTATTTATATTACTAAAAGGTGGACGGCGCCTTAAGAAACGCAAACCGTATGAATAACGAACGGGTTTCCCAGGCTTCTGTATCTCCGTAGCTCAACATTTGACTTCCTCTTTCTCTTTCTTTAAGATAAACTTCATGATGCTCACAGACAGAATTCACCTTTGATCTTGTGTTAGGAATATTAATTATTTCGTCGGGACATGACTCCATTCAGAGATCAAAAACAGAAAATCTACATCTATTTATTTTTGATGAATTATCGGGAAAAAAATCATTTTAAAGCAAGGTCGGGCTGGTGCAACACAACAGCAAGTACCCCCGAGTACTACGCTGGGTTTAGAAACACATGCAGACGTCATGATTTCCCACGACACACATTTACATTCAGCATTTAATCCGTCCGACATTTGCCAGAACTTATGGCCGTCCGGTTTACCGCATGACCAAATTGTATCTTAGCCTTAAAATGATCACCGAGCCTCAGAAATGGCACAGAAGAAATAAGCTCAAAGCATTTAATGAATAAAAGGCCCACGCCATTAATACTTCTGTGGGAGAGTTAAGGCGGTGCAAATTAACTGAGACGGTCACTTCACAAAACCTTGATGCTGTACTTTATTACTTAAGTTAATGTAGTCTAAATACAGTATACAATGGAAATTTATGACCTTCTCATTATAGAGGTTTATTGCTACTTTACAACCGCCTCCTTACTTTTTTAAATTGACGATTTCTCTTCCAAAACAATCATTGTCGCTATGAGTTAGGCATAAATTAAAAGGGATTGTAGTATTTCTGTACTACTTCGCGTCTGTACGGTTATAACATTAGCTGTCCTCTGTAAAATAAGGGCGCAGTGCAGCGTGTTTTACAGAGTAGCCTACTTCACAGTAACGAGGGGGATGTCGGATGCTGTCTTTGTTAATTTTTATGACCATTGTAGGTAAATATCCCACTAAAATGGTTACCGTGCTCCCTTTAACTGATTTCAGTTACGACACCCTAAGGGAGATGGGGGAATTAAAGCTTACAGCAATTCCTAAAGGGAAAGGCTCATTCTTTATATTTCTGATAAATAATGCCCATGCATATTAATGGAGGATTTATCATAGCACTTAAATAATAAAAGCTCGTATGAAATTCATCAGTGGTGGAGGCATCATCCAGCGCCCTGCTTTACAGTATGTCTATGTGTCCAGGACATAAATGCGTTTATTTAAAAAGGTATTCATTAATTTATGTCAGAGAAAAACGTATGCCTGCAATATCAGCGAATTAAAGCATCTCTCCCAGTTCGCGATACTTATAGCTGCGTTTAGAGTAGGTTTAAGAAGATGGGAACTACTCTATACAGGTATTTCGAATAAAGCGCGTCTATCTCAGTATGACACGGCTGGTCTTAACGCTGAAATAGATAAAGCAATGAGATCTGACGCTGTTTTTAGGTGGCAAATGCGACACTAAACGGAGAACAGCTCTCGAACTGAACTCACCTCATTATATTGGTACGGACCAAATCGCCACGAAACCCCCGCCCCATAAAAACATTAGGGTTTTTTAAATTGATCGATTTTCTCGTGCCTTTTGCAGAAAGGAAATGTAAGAAGATACATTCAGGACTGGCCTGTTAGCGGCCCACCGGGAAAATGCCCAGTATGCCAGCCGTGGATGTATTGCAGGGAGAGTCTCACACGGGGAATCATTTATAATAGTCATTTATGTGCATGAACTGTACGCGTGTTTTATTTTCGCTTGTCACGCCTGCCACGTACATCCATCAGGACTGGCAGCTACTAATGCTGCCAATAAAGGTCACCCTGTCTTAAGACCAACGTCCGTGCTGTTACTGATGTTTGGAGAAATACAGACGAAAATGGCGGAGTTTGTCATTTTCATTGGCACCATTTATTTTACGCCATTAACACCCCCCATTTCCAGAGAATGGAGTGATTATGATGCAAATAAACCCGTAATGCTGGACACAATATAGGCCAATTACACACTTAGTCTGTCAGTACGGATACAGGAGTTTATAAATGAGCCACAGCATGACTGCATATATACAGACAGGTACACTGGTCTGCCAGTGATGTGTTTATGTGTACACTGTAATTTTCACATAGACTATGTAGTTTAGGGCTTAGTTACATCAAACTGCATGACAGGCAATATATATATTTTTCCATTTTTACAGTATGAATTAGTAGAACTTAAAGGTTTTAAGAATATGCTTAAATACTCCAAGATATTAACAGGCATGTCTATAGCCTCACTATCTTTCTTCATGCTCTGTTATCCACCCATGTGAGGAGAAGCTGGTGTCTATATATTGATTGCAAAATGACAGATTCCAGTTTAAATGTGGGGAACAGGAAAAATGACGTTTTGATTCTACATCGTGGATTTTGACTTCTTTAAATTGTGAACATGACCCTGACCATAAAATTGCTGGAAGCCATATCTGCGTAATAACTTGCAATATTGTTTTTTTTTCGCAAAACAAAGTTTAAAAAGGCAATTATGGCAGACAATTTAGAAATCATTCATCTGCGTGCAGCATTTGAAATCAACACTCTTTGGGGTTATTAAAATGCAGTCGGCTTACACAGACTGTGCTGTTGCTGTTCTCATGAATAATTTAAGTGAAGCATTTCGTACTCTGATTTTTTGTAGTCTTTACTTACACTTTGCCATTGCAGTGATTCCACTTCATTTTACTGTCATCCTGTACACAGACTTTTAACCCGTGAATGTATGACAGGGGTTAGTGTGTTGTGACAAGTCTTTAAGCAGTTCAGAAAATTCACCATGCAGATTCTGCAAACATTAACCAACAACAGAAACAAAAATGTAAATGTTTGCCTGCATTTTGTACAAGACCAGATCTGAACAGCTTATCAATGCCTGAGCACCACTGCCTTACTATTCCCTGAAGTTCTGTGTTTCTAAAAGCTTCTCTTCGTGTTTACTGTGTGCGTCTTCCCAAATTAAATGCATTTCAAAATAATGTTAGAATAAAATGAGATTTTGTGTTTCCTGACATTTCGATCACATCCTCTGCTGTACATAATCTTATTTCCTAACAATACATTTTATGTTATACCTACAAAGTTGTCTTTCATGTGCAGGAATCACTGTTCATTATGCGCTTAACTCAAACGGAACATTCTTCAATAAAACGGACAGGCCGTTGGAAACGCGGCCTCAAATTCAACAGTTTTAAAGCCCTTATCTGTATTTTTTATCGCTCTGTGGAATGTAACATTTTCGCGGATAGCAGCAATCGCTTATTTTTATGTCGCTCATCCAAATCTCCACCTGGCAGCCCACACATCTGGCAAACGACCGCGCAGAAATGGTGCAGAGATGGCGGGCGGCTCGCCCCCCCCATGCCAATGTGGGGAGAGTGATGGGTTCGCGGCAGCCACATGGCCAGGGACCGCCGCTGCGCCATGTTTGACCGCTTGGGGAGGAAATGGCTGAAAGCCACATCCAAACCTCGGCATGTTTTATGTGTCCGCTGAGCAAAAACGTTACTGCTGGCCAGTTAAAATGTAGATGCACAGAGGCTCTGTGCCCCCCCACCCCCAACACCCCCAGCAAGCTGAATGAGACCAGTTGTGTGACTCCAGCAAAGCCATGGGTACAACCCCATGTCAATTCGTGCTATTTAAAGGATCCTTCCGGAAGGCATAGTAACAAAAGGACAGACGAGAGGTGTGAGAGATACTGGCCTCAGATATACTTCACGCTGCAGTTGGGGAACTGTGTTTGAGGAAAGAATCGCTGCTGGCTGGTGTCTGATGTATACGGTGCAAATCTCTCTGTTCCTGCCTGGCCCAGCTGCTGTGTTGAGCTTAAGGCGGGGGGGGGGGGGGCGTCGCTCCAACACCAATTGCATTTGCAGCACTGGCTTCCCTGCATAACGGCATGTTCTCCAGAACAGTAAGTATAAACAGGCACTCCAGAACCATCTAATGATCATATGACTTCCAGCACTACAATCTAGACCGAAGAACGCCATGTCCCAAGATGCAGCCCACAAATATTATCACATACTTTTTTTATTTATAAATCTGATGGTAGGAGACAGGTGGTTTAATCGTGAAATTCCTCTGCATTTCCACACCGTATCTTTATGCAGCATCCCTTGAGTCAGGTTTTGTTCCCATACAGCATGACGTGCCTGTTATGTAAATGAACATAATGAAATACTTGCTAGTTCTGCACCAGTGGAAATGCTAGTTCTGCTGCTGTTTAAAGGAGGTGCAGGTGCCCCCTGACCTTGTAGATTACATGAGTAAACACTAAGAGGAAGTGCAGAATGCAGATAACTCTGTCATCAGCGTCTGTGTGTTTGCTAGATTCACTGAAAACGAGCTTAACAATGCTGAGGGCTCATTAAACCCCATGTTCACTTCATTTACATGGCTTCTCTACAGTTTCTCCTTTGTCTCCATGGTATAAGGCTTTATGCTTAGCATTGCAGATATGGAATGATATTTAAAAATAAAGAGTCTTGTGTTGATTCTTTAATGGTTAAATTCAGTCAGCAGCCTGAAAGGTAACAGGCAAGAGACTGCCATGAGCTTCATCATGCCTTATTTCTCATATAATCGAAGTCTGTCCACTCAAATCACCCTGAAACCCAAAAAGTCTTCCGCAGAAACATACCTGTGTTCAGTCCATCTCGAAGTCCTCTACAGCCGCAGGTCTTTACAGAGAATACACAAGCATCTCTGTGATATATTTGATACTGTGGGTGCTGCTTACAAATTATGACACTGGGCGTGGCTGACATACTGTGATACTGGGGGTATGGCTGACATACTGTGACACTGGGGGGTGTGGCTTACATGCTGTGGTTGTGGCTTACATACTGTGACACTGTGGGTGTGGCTTACATACTGTGACACTGGGGGGTGTGGCTTACATGCTGTGGTTGTGGCTTACATACTGTGACACTGTGGGTGTGGCTTACATACTGTGACACCATGGGTGTGGCTTACACACTGTGACACCATGGGTGTGGCTTACATATTGTGGCTGTGGCTTATATACTGTGACACCATTGTGTGGCTTACATACTGTGACACCGTGGGCGTGGCTTACATACTGTGACACCGTGGGCGTGGCTTACATACTGTGACACTGTGGGTGTGACCTACAATCTGCCAGCTCACACAGACCTGCCTGGAGAACGGCTCACTGACGGACGGTTCGCATCCTGCCTGTGTTAATGGTTCTGTTCCTCCCTACTCGGGAGTTTTTGGCTCCATTGTCTTCTACTATTCTCTCTTTCCTTCTTTCCCTGTTTCATGCAGCATTTTGCATAAGTGATGCAGTAATGTATCACCACACACTCAAGTCAAGCGCCTTGGGGTGACTGTGTCATGAAAGGCGCTATGTGAAACTAAACTGAATTGACTTGAAATGAATATTTTCATTGTGACCTATGGTTTTCCCTCCCACCACTTTGACCCCCTACACCCACCCAATCAACACAGAAACATTATTTAAAATTTAAACTGTGATTTTGTTGCAAAACCTGTAGGAGGCGTAAAATGCTACATAACACAGAAAAATAAAAAGCAGAGCTGTTTGCATAAAAACACATGAGAAGAAATGGCCCTGAGATGTAACCCTACTGCATACAGTAAGAGCACAGACTTCAGGACCGAACCGTCATCCACACTCTGAGCTGCAAAATCCCCAATCAGCAAACTCACACTAATTCTGCTCATTTCAATAATAAATATTTAGCTGTGGTTTACCTATCAAATTAAAAGACTGGCAAATCAGTTTAGAATAAACCCTAAGAGGGAATGATCCCTAACACCAGTCATTTCAGAACAGATACTTCCAGCAGCATTAATGTCTTTATTGTTGAGCTCCTCTGCTATTCTGTTTACTGCATGTTAAAATCCTCAGTTACTACATTTCTACTCAATGTTGGGCTCTGCAAGTATTCTACACTTTCCCCAAGTTAAAATCCTCAGCTACTCCATGTCTATGCAATGTTAAGGTCCTCAGCTACTCCACGTCTATGCAATGTCAAGGTCCTCAGCTGCTTCATGTCTGCTCAAGGTTACTGCAGGTGTCATCGTCACCCGTCACCTGCAAGAGGTACTTTCAGACTCCTCCAGGCCTTGCTGTGGCACTGCGCATGTCACCATGTGATGAACCGGAACCCCAAGCTCCAAATGTGCCCGCTGGGATAGACATCAGAACGCGCGGTCACTGGAAACGGACCCGTGCAGGTACTGCCAGGAGGTCTCCGGTCTGTCGCGTCCTTTCAACAGAGGCCCTTCTGAACATTATGGCATGGAGCGGCTCAGTGACTTAACACGTTGCCTCTAATCTCCACTAGCTAGGCTGCCATAGTAACACAAGGCATCCAGCTGGATTCACTAAACTGAATCGGAAACTGAATAGCCATTAGCAGATGCTTCACAACCAGCTAAATAGTGACCAATTACATGCCACCAAACACATTTACAAAATGACGGCACCTAACCCTAACACCGCTGTGAAATTCCTCTCTATCTCATCATGTGCTTGTGAGGGGGGGTCTCATGTTATTATCATGATATTATTATATACATAAGTCATGACAGAACAAACATTATTAGCAGCATCCTCTGGTCTGGGGCCGTAAAGAACCAAATTAACAATGGGGCGGGGGAGGGGGGGCTGCTCATTCAAGTCAATACTTCATATTCAACTATAAACAGTAGTCTGAAAATAATATGAAAGGGAGAAAATTAATTTCAAAAGAAACCTTGTATAACAGCAAAACAGATGACAGGTGGCTTTCGTAATAAGCCCATTCACCACTCCATTATCAAGTAATAATCTTGTTTTTCCAGAAATGATACTGGTCTACAGGCCTGTCCAATACTATTATACTATTGCTGAATTAGAAATAGTTTCCATTAAAGATAATCAATTTCACCTTCAGAAGGTACCTTTAAGATGCCTTGTGTGATCCAACACAGTGTAATGTGAAACCAGATATGCAAATATTTCGACTCTTCCAAGATCTTCTGAAATCAGAGGCATCCATTTTAATGAAATCTTGTTCTAGTAGAAGAAGGACACAGCCTGGGCCCTAAAGAGACTGCAGAGGCAGAGCTGAAGGCCTTATACAAGACAGAGGGAACTGTGTCTATGACTGGGATCAAATCAAGGCATTCAGGCACATTTGACATGTTGGCAAAGACAGCCCATTCTTGAAAGGCAGGGAAAGTCCGTTTTAACTTCTGCAGCCCTCAAAACTAAACAGTTTGCCTTTTTAGATTTTAATTGTTCTAAACATTGAACGTTCTGTCCAATACTGCAGGTCTTGTAAATATCACCCGGATCTCTCGCATGAGCCATGTGGCTAAACTGATTCCATTTCAGTGACATTTCTACTGTGCTGTTGCAGCTGGTGGTGAATTGGTCACATGATCTGGACTTCCTTTCGGGAAGAATGTGTCCTGCTAGCTCCGCCCACCATCTACACATAAGCCTGCTATGACTTCATGTCTGTGAAGTCAGGGTGACTCACATGGTTACGCTGTCAGTCCCCCTCTGGCGCGATTTTCAAGAAGTGCCAATGTATCAGTGTTTCCTTAAAGCCATCATTTAGCACTGTCTGAAGAACTAACTTTGGTCATTTTGAATGAATCACCTGCTGTTATTGAAAAAGCGATCCAACATGCAGTAGGGCTATTAATCTCAATCCTTCAGCATCCATTCAGGTTCTTAAGAGATACAACAGAGAGCAATAAATACTGGTTCTGGTCATTTGGGCCTTTACCAAGGATCCGTAAGCACGGCGCCATGCTGCCTTTGAATTCAGCCTTTGTTGTCATGCTCGGAGGAGATCAAAGTCAGCCATTTTAATCAAACGGAGGCCCGGTCCGACGGTAACCGGGTCTCTCTGTTGGCTCGGCCACAGATTCCGGGCTTATTCTGGCTGCCAGTGACCTATGGGCTGTTTCGATTAAGAGGGATTTAATGCTAAAGACATGTTTAAAAACAAAGCCGTCTGATAAGATCACGGACCATAAGCAAAGTGTGTTTCCGTGCACTCGCCCTAACGTGGAACCATGGTATTTTTGCAGTTCTCACCAGCGGGGTCTGTGTCCAAGGCTGGGTCATCAGGTGGACCAGCACAGGGCCAGTGAAATCATGCCGACTTTCATCGGCCTAAACATCGGCCATCCCCTGACACCGGCGATCCCGGCAAAATGGTGAAATTGCGCGTTCAAACCCTGAAGCAGACATCTCTGCTCCCCCCGTGCCTCCCCCGGCATCTGCTGAAAAGCCCTTCACTCTGCTTTCAAATGCTAATCTCTCTCCAATGCTGTACCTAGGTGTTTGTATTTTAATCAAATTAGTTCTGCCAGGTTATGTACAGTGAGTTATTAATTACAGTATGGTGGGAGCAGGAAATGAAGTGGTGACCAGAGGGCCTTAAACTACAGTGAGTCAGTGCGGGAGTCTCTGTTCTCCTCTGCAGAATAAGCGTGGCTTGTTCCTCCATGTCTTTACATGAGTAGACAGCGGCAGTCAATCTCAAATAAGAAGCCATAACATGACAGTTTGATTACTATATACACGTGTATATATTAGAGCCACGGTATATTTTTGCGCTGTCCTGCGCTTCGGCTCTGCTGGAGAGGAGCGTCGCGCACATGCTGTCTCCTCTCGGCCTGACAAAGGACAATTGCGTTCTTTGTCCCTGGAGGACTCAGTATGCACCATGAACACTGGAGATGTGTTCCTAAACGATGTGCGCCTTTAACACGGACACTAAGTATCTCTTTCACGCGCTGAGCGTTGTAATTGTCGAGTATCGATAAGGGTGAAAAACTTAAAAGAGAGGGAGGAAGATACTCACCCTCTTTAGGAGGTCGCTTGACTTCGGCACTTAGATTGCAAACCTGCGCAGTCCGGAGGTGCGGTGTGAGGCATCCTTCGGTTTGGGGGTTTAAGGGCAGCACCACGTTGTTGAGCGCCAGCACGCTCTCCGTGTCGCCATCCCCTAAATGCTGGGGGCAGGTGCATTTCGTGTACACTATTCCACAGGACTCCGCCGCCCCCTTCTCGCTCTTGAGACAGTTCTCCAGCCACGTGCAAAGCACCTGACACCCAAACTGACTTGGACTGGCCTTGTTCAGAACCAGGAACTCCAGCACAGACCTCTGCTCCTCGTCGCTTCTCCTCTGTACCAATCCAGTGTAATCAAAAGGGAAAAGGCGGCGGATCTGCACAAAGTTCTTGTCATATTGCAAGAATATGAACATATTCTTGGAGTCGCAGACGTATACGATAGATTCATTGGTCCTCAGCTGCTCGTTGATCTTCTCATGGGAATAGTGGTCGAACTGATAAGCCAGCAAGGAGAAATTCGAGCAGTTTAGGTCACGTTTATACAACTTAAGGTAGATGCTGTATTTGGTAGGATCTGGGTTCTCCAACGTCCAGGTGCAATTCGTGTAGTTCTTGGGAAACATCTCGCTCACTGAGTAGGATCCATAAATAACTCCCTTGACCAAAGTGGAACACCAGAAGTCTTGGGCACCAGTAAATCCAAACATAACCAGGAGATAGGTGGAAAATATATAAATCAACAGGTTACGAATAGCCTTCATCCTATGTCATTTGGCCTGCAAGAAGGAAAGAGAAATGCAAGTAACACACTACAGGACTTGGAAGCACACGCAGAGAGACTTTACAGATACGGTCATGTCCTCCTTAAATCCATTAAGCAAGAAGAAGAGCACCATTTATTTGCACTGATTCCGATTTCAGATCCACTGTGAATTTCAATTATAAACTGCCCTACAAGTATGTTGCCGGCTCTCCGGTGCGCTGCGGCGGTTCAGGAGAACATTTATTTTCTTTTTATCCTGAGGGATAAACTAACTTTAGGCCAACATTGCCACCTTGTGGTTCCCGTCTTTTTAAGACATTTTTTTAAATAACTAAAAAAGGAACCTACAGAAGTGTTCTCAAAAAAATTTCATATATATATTTGTGTAAGTTTAGGATTTTTCCACGGTCTTAGACGAAGGCTCTGGTTTCAAAATGCCGAGCGACAAAACGTCGTCCACTATTGGGTCATTGTGCAAAGAATAAATATAAGGAACAGCATCAAATTTTGATAATAATCGCATCGGTAGGCTGACCAAATAATCACCTTCCGCCGCGGTCTAAAGCCCCAAAACCGCTACATAGCCGATGGGCGTCCTGGTGTCTCATCGCATATATCGCAAAAGGAAAAGCGAGACACATTTAATGTCAGGCTGTCCCCTTCACGAAAAACATGAGTCATGTCCCGTTAAACTGTAAAAAAAAAAAAAAGTCAATATGCGCCTTTCGCACGGTGGTTATCCCTATATGTAATGCAGCAGCGCGCAGCAAAGGAGTTTTAAGCAGCAGTTCTGCAGCAGCGTTAGTATGATTAAGTAAAAACGGAGATAATAATAATAATAATAATAATAATAATAATAATAATAATAATAATAATAATAATGGGGCGGGCGCAGACGTACGCGGGAAGATCAGCCCGGGTCTCGGCGGAGCTGCAGGATGCCCTCGGAGGCTGGATGAAGCGCTTTACTCCCTGCAAGCGCGCATCTTGCTACAGCAGCACCAACAGCATCGCTTAATTGCTGTACTTATTTAATGGTCGAGCTGGCGTTAAAGCGTCTATCAAACAGTTACTAAGTGCAAGGCAACAGAAACAGCCTAGCCCCGATTCCCCCGTGAATATGAGGGACGCGTTCACAGGTAGCCGAGGGATATTATAGATTTAAGTGCCACTTTTGCAAAGGCTGGCAATGGGAGAGGGACAGGGACAGAACGGGGATAACAGCTCCATGCCATGCCCCGATTGCATTAATCCTACAGGCAATGCAGCTGTGCACGGTGTCCGTGTAGGCGTCGAGATACGGATGGGGGGGGGGGGGGGCGGACCCCCCAAACAACCCAAAAACCACCCGTTTGCAATCAAGTTAAGTTTTT
>JAODLD010000069.1:1747211-1758914 GCA_026781065.1 Mormyrops boulengeri | reverse complement strand
TGAGAGCTGGGGCTGGCCTGTGGTTCCCATCTGCCCCCAATGCCGTCAGTGACTTTCCTCCTGGTGTTTAGTGGTGCCAGTAGGTCGTCCATCATGTGGGACCGTCCCACCAGTGGCCCATACAAACAGAGCTGCTTACGCTTTTTGGGACAAGGGTCTGATTAGCATGAAGCTGCTCAGCTAGGTGGTTATTGTGTATGTAATGAAAATTTGTGAAAATGATCACTGTGAAAAGAGTACAATGGTTCTGCATTCAGAATTTGATAATTTAGTTTTTTTTTATGTCTCTTTAATTACTTCTTTTTGCCCATCAATAATGCAAGACCAATAAAGGAAACTCGGTATGAACCTGCAGGGGGTTATGGGTAGGAATGTGAGGCCCGCACTACATGCTATGACACCAGGGTGTATCATGAAACGGTTTCACATCTGTTGCTCGAATGGGCAGGTGTGGTACGCCGCCCATAGGGTCAGCGGGGGACCAGAGCCACACATCACGCAGGACGGGACAGGGGGGCTGGATGGTGGTGGAGGAGCTGGATTGGGTGGTAGAGGGCTGGCTCATCGTCATGTGTGCTGCGCGGTATCAGGCTGGGGTGGGGGGTGATGGCCCAGCCTCCTGTGATACGACTCGCTAGCGAAAGCCAGCCTCCGTAACTGGCCGCGGCCCTTAGCTGCGTCGTCCCACCCAGCCTCTTAATGAATCCTGCTTTTTAAGCAGCATTTCTATCAGGATTCTTTGCCATGGCCCTCTCTCTCAATCAGCCCCTGGTTTATCTGCACCGTGGGCCTCTCACTATGATTGGTTGTTGCTGGAATGAAGCCCCCCCCCTCGCTTTGTGAAAATCTTCCTTTTACTGCGGATGCTCTATTCTGCTTTACACAGCGCCGCTGTTGCTACAAGAGGCCGATGGTACGTTTCCATGGCTCTTTCTGGTCTCTTATTTATACTCACAGCGTGTCACCCTTGGGCCTGGGAATGGCGGCAGCTTCTGGAGCCCTCTTGGCCCTCGGGGCTGCGAAGGGCGGCAGCTTCTGGAGCCCTCTTGGCCCTCGGGGGTGCGAAGGGCGGCAGCTTCTGGAGCCCTCTTGGACCTCGGGGCTGCGAATGGCGGCAGCTTCTGGAGCCCTCTTGGCCCTCGGGGCTGCGAATGGCGGCAGCTTCTGGAGCCCTCTTGGCCCTCGGGGCTGCGAAGGGCGGCAGCTTCTGGAGCCCTCTTGGCCCTCGGGGCTGTGAAGAAAGTCAGCAGGCTTGGCAGACAATATAAGGTGGATTTATCAGCCTGAGAACATGAGGAAATGCAGTGGAGAAAGCTGTTTTCCATAGGGACACCCAACGTTTATTCAGAAATACTATACACATAATCTTTCAAGGTATGAGAACCATCCATCCATCCATCTGTCCATCCATCCATCCACTTAACCAGCACCCAGAGACCCAAACCACACAGGCCACAGGACTGCAATGATAACATATATAAATGGGGTCTGTGTCATGTGAGCCAAACATTAATAATCATTACTGTTCATTAAAAGTAATTTCTCCTAAATGTTTTGTTTTTCAAAATAAATCTAGATTATTTCTTTATAGCTTACAATATAAACAGCTTTTACTCTGAAAAGAACACAGGAAAGCTGCATCTCACTGCACAGATGGAAAATACACAGGAAAGCTGCATTCCACTGCACAGACAGAAAAATACACAGGAAAGCTGCATCTCACTGCACAGATGGAAAAAACACAGGAAAGCTGCATCTCACTGCACAGATGGGAAATACACATGAAAGCTGCATTCCACTGCACAGACAGAAAAATACACAGGAAAGCTGCATTCCACTGCACAGACAGAAAAATACACAGGAAAGCTGCATCTCATTGCACAGATGGAAAATACACAGGAAAGCTGCATTCCACTGCACAGACAGAAAAATACACAGGAAAGCTGCATCTCATTGCACAGACTGAATAACAATGAAGACCACAGAGTGAACCAGCCTCCAAAGAACAAATGCTGCTGGGAGGCAGGGGGGGGGGGAGCATTGGGTTCGTCCATAATTAATTTTGTGCTACTTTTCTTTATTCTACCTCATGATAAATGTACTATAAACACTGTTTCTAGTCCGTTAAGATCATTCGCCTTTTTTATGGCGAAAACAGTTGCTGCACTCTGTAACATATATCAGGACAACCCCCGAAACCCCAACCTGGGTGGGGTCTGTCAGAATAATCCCGATACCCCCGAACCATGGGGGTCTGTCAGGATAACCCCGGTAACCCTGACCTGGGTGGGGTCTGTCAGGATAACCCCGGTAACCCCAAACCAGGTGGGGTCTGTCAGGATAACAACAAACAAATAAATTTATTTTTGTATAGCGCGTTATCACAACATGACATTGTCTCAAAGCACTTTACATTATCTCCACCCAAAGCCCCCAGTGAGCAAGCCAGAGAGGACAGTGGCAAGGAAAAACTCTCTAGAAAAAAGAAACCTTGGGAGGGACCAGACTCAAAGGGAGAGCCCATCCTCCAGGGGCCCAGCAGGGAAACCCCGGTAATCCTGACCTGGGTGGGGTCTGTCAGGATAACCCCAGTAACCCTGACCTGTGGCCTGTACTATGAAGCGGGGTTACTGGCTTAAGGTAGGTACCATTTAAGGTAGTCTGGGCAAAATGTAAGTGAACGAATATGAAGTCCATTTAAACTGTGGTACCTTAAATCTGACAAGTTACCCCGCTAAGCCCGTAACCCCGCTTCGTAGTACAGGCCACTGAGTGGTGTCTGTTAGGATAATCCCATTAACCCTGAACTGTCAGGATAACCTGAGGTCTGTCAGGATAACCTGAGGTCTGTCAGGATAACCCCGGTAACCCTAAGCCACAAGGGGTCTGTCACCAAAGGGGGGAGGACAGAGGCCTTGTGTTGCTTGTAGATACCATCGTAACACCTTCTCTTTGTAGCCTCACATACCCCATCTGACAACCGTGTAGAAGAAAGTTTGACATTGGGAGGGACACAACTTAATAATTTCAATGTAAAAGTAAATTTTTTTGGTGGGGGGGTGAATGAAGTCAAATTAAATATTGGGGGGAGTAACCTGCAGCTCTCGGCGGAAGTTTCCACAGGTTGGATCTGGCACCCCTTGCACTTCCCGCATCAACTGGAGAGCACATCACGCCAGATCCCCTGTGAAACCCATTTTGCACACTGTAAGGCGAGGGTGTGGATTTCTGCATGCATCCGAAACATGGCTTCGTGACTCCGGCACATTCTCCTGACATAAACCACGGCAAAGATGCCTGAGGACCGACTCACGCTGCTCTCCAGTCACTGACAGCAGCTCCCTCAGGAGGGCTTGACGTATCCATCCCTGGTTTCAGTTATGCAGTTATCTTGGTGGGCTTCTGAGTTCTTTGTGGTATGCAAGGAGTCTCCTGGTCTTCAAACACCGTAAGGCTGTAGCCCTGATCTAAGGAAACCTCCATCTGGACCCTGTGAGGACCCTGGCCTCACACGGATGCCCATTCGCTCCCAGCCCCAAGCCGAGCTGCCCCCTGGTCGCCCCCTGCATCTGTGCATTTTGTTGTCCTGTACGCCTCATTTTCATTCATTGCTGTGCATGAGAACCTCTCCTGGCTGATCCCTCAGCTCATCTGGGACCGCTGGAAAGTTTCCAATGTAACCGATCGAACCAGTTTAATCCGAAACCGCAAAGCCCCGTGGACTCCACCACAGCCCAGCACCAGCTACTCAATTCTGCTGCCCCTCCTCCACACCTCCATCTCTATACCAACTGATGGGGGGGGGGGGTCAACAGCCTCACCCCCCCTTCATCTTGACCTCATTCTCCTGCTGAGTGGGAGTTTGGAAGCGGCAGGGTTTTAGGAACATGCTGCACCTACAGGCTCCAGGCTGAATCACGGCTCAGGTAGACCTGTCCGTGACTCATTCCCCAAAGATCCCTTTGATCTGTCAGTTCCAGGCCCTGGTGCCATCAGTGGACGGAATCTTGGACAGGAATGTCATAGATGTTTGGCCTTGCCCCCACCCCCACTGGCAGGGGGTTTCCGTCTGTTTCTAACATGGTAAAGGGGGACAAATGGCTGGTTAGTCCACAAGAGGGAGATGGACGTGTTGGTTGAGTGGGGGGGGGCTTGCAAAGATGGCCTGAGAGCAACAGGAGGACTGAAGACCAGAGACTGCAACCACTGACCTGCTGTTTAAGGAGGGGGGGAGGAGAGAGAGCAGGAGCAGCTGCAAAACAGGCTGATATTGGAGGCGAAGGGAGGGGGCTGAGCACAGGAGGGAAGGGAGGGTGTGGGGGGGGTAACGCGCAAAACAGAGGAGAGGCAGAGCGCTTTGGCAGAGCGCAGAAACGGACGCACAGAGCAGCACTGGGCGCCACTGAGACACAGGCAGCAAGCAAGATCGCCGCTGTCACGGCAACAGTGCTCATCCAACACCATGACAACAGCCGCGACCGTGTGCCAAGCCTCCACCAGTGCGGCGCAGCAGGAGTAGCCGGGAGCCATTTAATCATAGGCCAGCCAGAGACAATCTCGGGTGATATATCGATCGGGGTGGAAATCGGCGGAAACTGGCAGGCCACTGTGAGAGGGACCGTGCCATCACTGTAGCCACTTTGCTAACTGCGATAGCACTGCATGCGGCCTGGAACTGGCGCCCCCGAAATGATGAGCAGCTTTTCACTGCGTGTCAGGGTATGCAGTGATGCGGCGTGCAGGAAACGTGCAAGGGCTTCCGATACAATGCAGGCCTCCAGAGAACTGTGACTTTTTCTCCTTTGTGATGCGTTGCGGTGTTCAGCCACTGCAGGTGAACATCCCCTGTCAGTCTCGCTACTGTATTTGCATCAGACCGGTGCTGGGAATATTAAGTGGCGATACAGTGGGACCGTGCAGGATGTCAGTTGAGATCTGCCCAACATGGCCTGTTGGGGGGGGGTCAGTTGGCACCATTGCAGCGTCCCGCAGGACCCATGCTGCAAGGCCGTCCTAGTCCGGATGGGCTGCACACAGAGCCTTAACGGGAAATGAAAATAAACAGAGGAGATTTAGCATGGCTAGCGGGCTCTCGCGGTGTGTCGGGGCCGCATGCTGTCCACGGGGTGCCTGAGGGGGGCGCGGCCTGCTATCTAGCTGTGTGCCCACCGGTGAACAGCTGGGGATGCAGAGACTCAGCCGCCTCGATAAATAACTCCAGGAGACATCATTCCGGGCTCCACTGTAAATGGCGTCCCAGGGAACATCAGCTGCATGTAACTGGCCTCCTGCCTCTCAGATGTAGGGGTTCTCTTTGTGGCTTAAAGGCAGTAATATCACGCAGAACTCACTGATCAGCCTTAAGCAAAACAATAAGCAGATGGCTTATCTTCCTGACAAGCAGCACCACCTTCCCTTATTTGAAAAAGAATTATAGTAACATTATCTGTCCATAGACTAATAACTAGTCGCATTGGCTTTTGTGGGTGAACATCTCAGACATGCAGCACTGGTATTAGCATGTAAATTCTCTTTAAAGTTTGTGCGGAAATAGCCTGTGTATCTTGGGTCTGTGGGGCTTTGAGGTCAGCACTCGGAGACAGAAACACTGAAGCGTGATGAAAGTTCCACAGACGAGGCCCCCACCTGCTCTTTGCAGCTGAGTGAAACGCTGATGCTTCTCTCAGGGTTGCAGGCATATTCTGGGCTGCTTTCTTTTTAGGACCTTCATTGTCCCGAGGCTGCAGATGCGTGATGTACCAAGGAGACGCCTTGTTGTGATCACTGAAGTGGATCTGCATGCCAGCACGATGTTTTCCTGAACTTGATGTGACTGTGCCCCTTTAAGGAGGGTGAGCTTTGAGTTCCCCTGCAACCATTCACAGAGGGTGGGGTTTGAGTTCCCCCTGCCTCCTTGCACAGAGGGCGAGGTTTGAGTTCCTCCGCCTCCATTCACAGAGGGTGAGGATTGAGTTCCCCCTGCCTCCTTTCATAGAGGGCGGGGTTTGAGTTCCCCCACCTCCTTTTACAGAGGGTGGGGTTTGAGTTCCCTTACCTCCTTTTACAGAGGGTGGGGTTTGAGTTCCCGTTGCCTCCTTTTGCAGAGGGCGGGGTTTGAGTTCCCCATTTGCCTCTGGAGATGGACCTATTTGTCACGCTTCTCAGCCCCAAGTGTTGTTTATACTCGCCAGTTTTATTATTTTTTTAAGACCCTGACAGCCCCGGAGATTCTGCCGGAGCTGAATTATTCATGGCCGAATGGATCGTATGCAAACGGGCGGCATCTTCTAACCCCGTCTCCGCTTCAGAAAGTGAGACTGTCACACGTGTTTTGCCTGGTCCCCGCCTCCCCCAGAACCAGCATGCTGCAGAGGCAGAAAGGGAGAGGCTGGGGGGTGGGCATGGGGAGGGTTCAAGTACGCTCAGCTGACAGCCAGCAAAGGTAGACGTACCCTAACATTAGCTACCGAACCGCTAACAGCGCTGGCGTCACAATCTGAAGCCAGACAGTGCTTATACACTCATACTAAGAGTGAACATCAATGCTGGTGAAGACTTTCAAATCTCAGAGTGATTCTTGGATTTCTCCTTGACCCTGTGTGGAGTCTTTGATGCCTTAGCTCATAAATTCTGACTTTATTTTTCTGAAATGCAGAGGACGCCATATTATGCATTTTTATGCCTTCTGCCAACCAGGGGACAACACCATAGCCAAGTCTGATGGACAGTTTGGTCAAAATGCAGTTTTTACCATAGACATAGTATTTAAGAACGTAGCCCGCACAGTTTTGTCACAGACGCAGACGAGTCTTGCCACAGATCTGTTTGTTAGCCCTTTACTCTGTGCAACAAAGGTTTCCTTGCACACCGAATGACTCTTTCTGCCATCTTTCTGCCATTCACGCCTTTCTTGTGGTCTCAGTAACACCTCATTTATGTCCGTTTACATGAAGAATCTCCTTAACGTGCGGTGCTGCCTCTTAACCTTCATTTGGACTGACTTTGATGATATTTAACGATTTGCTCTCGTTAATATTTTACACCTTATCCTGCTGAAATCGCCAGGGTCGCGCTGATGTCGCCACTTAAAGAAAGAGCCACCCGTTCGTAATTTTTATTTCATTGAGAAGTCGTGTTGCAGGCCTGCTAACAGCTGAATGGTTTTTACTCATTCTTTAGTAGCAATGGATGGTTCATTTACAGTGAAATGCCAAGGAGTGTCTCAAATGTAAAGGATGAGGGTGCGAGGGGAGCCTCTGGGCGCCCCCTACAGGTGTAAAAGTAGCCTTTTATGGGCGGGAAAAACTCTGCAGGATGGGTTAAAGTCCAGGCCATAAAACATCATTTAATAGATGTTTATTTATAATTTTTAAATGAAAGTAGCATGGAAAAGCAGGTCCCACAGTCAGAATGCCCCCCTGAAGGTGCCCCCCCCGGCCACTCATCAGCAGCTCCTGGCTGACGTCCACGCATCTCAGGCCCGGCACCCAGGTCACGTTCTGTCTGGAACACGCTGCTGCCCGTTACTGAGCCGGTATGAGCAGCCCAGCAGGACTCTCAAAGCCCTTCACAGTCACCTCGCGCTTTGGACTAAGAATGGCCTCACCCGATGGCTGCTAAGAAACGGCAAACGGTCACGAAGCTAACATGGGCTAGCCTGTAACTACATCCCAAAATGAACATTGGCAGCGTTGTGCCAGGAACAAACTACAAAGTTTATGGGGAAATGATTATCTGAGGCAGATAATCTGCAGTGTGCGGGGGCATAGAGGGTGAGGTGCTCTGTATCGATCCTGAGAAGCCAGATTAGCATCCGGTGAGGCTAATTCCATGTTAGCTGTCTGCAGGGGTCTATCGCTATTATGGGCCATTTGTTTGGGGCTTATTATATGCAGGCAGTTATGTTTAATTGATTGATCGACACCTCATTTTCTGCTGGAAAAAATATTCTGAAAATGCTGCAGATGTAATCTTTATTATGTCTAGTGGACCTGCAGCATCAGAGGGCAATAGTAGCATGTTTGGGTGTCAGACTGTTTAGAAATGGAAGGTTTGGGAATTCCAGGTGTGGGAATAACAGAAGAAAGGTGTTTCACACTTTGGTTTACCTCCTGCATTAATATGAATGATGTGCAGCGTCACAGAAAGCCCAGTGATGGAACTTCAGTACCAGATAAATTTAAATCCATTTTCAATCAGGCAAGATGGAGGGATCAGTTCAGTCGCGATTCTGCTCTGGCATTGCATTATGATCTTGGGTCACACTTACCCTTTTTCATTTTTGTAAACATATTCATTTATTTTGCTGAACACCGTGTCACTTGTTTTTGTGCCTGGCCTGCCGCTTTTGACGGTGACGTACCCCCCTGTTTGCACTGAAATACAGCCCCTCCCTGCTGTATCCCAGCATCGTACGGTAATGAGCCAGCAGGCGTTTAATGGCTTTTCACATGTCCCAAAGTTGAAGCATGAGTTCACTACTTCCTTTTGGATAATTGAACGTGACCGTGTGCGGTTGTCCTGAGAGGGCTGTGTTAGACTGTGAACAGACCGGGCACCGACCTCGTGCGACACACGTATGATCTGGTGTGACCTCTGATACCATTTTCACTCTTTTGTCTGCTCTATGACTGTCAGGCGGATTCAGCTGTGGCGTCTGTGTTCAAGGTGGAACATCCCCATTTCCTATAACGGGGGCTTCGTGGGGCCACCACCATTATAAGAGGGCCGTCATGGGGCCACCGGCATCGTAACGGGGCATCGTGGGGGCACCGGCATCGTAACGGGGGCATCTTTGGGCCACCGCCATTGTAACGGGGTCATCTTTGGGCCACTGCCATCGTAAAGGGGGCATCTTTGGGCCACCGGCATCGTAATGAGGGCATCGGGGGCCACCACCGTTGTAACGGGGTCATCTTTTGGCTACCGGCACCGTAACGGGGGGCATCGTGGGGCCACCGCCATCGTAACGGGGGCATCTTTGGACCACCTCCATCGTAATGGTGGCATCTTTGGGCCACCACCATCGTAACGGGGGCATCTTTGGGCCACCTCCATCGTAATGGGGGCATCTCTGGGCCACCTCCATCTTAACGGGGTCATCTTTGGGCCACCACCATCGTAACGGGGGCATCTTTGGGCCACCTCCATCGTAACGGGGTCATCTTTGGGCCACCGCCATCATAATGGGGGCATCTTTGGGCCACCGCCATCGTTCCCTCCAGAATTCACGGCCGAGTCCTGCCTCTCGCTATGTGAAAGACGGTGCTCCCCTGACGAATCGACCGCTTGACGCCTCCGCTTCCTGAGTTCCCCCGGCAGCTGGGAGGCACGCACATGCTAGAGTAGCTCTCTGCCTAATGAGGCGATGGCATGTTCAGCCTGCCCTGAACGCCACACCAGAGCACCGCGGCCATCAGCGGCTGATCAGTCAAAACGACGCCACAAATTTATACGCTGTCCACGCCTGACATCTGCATCTTTCTGTTTGTATTCCCCTGACCGTAATAGCATTTATGCATATAAATATTATTCCTTTTAGTAAATGTAAATGCATAACAATTCAAAATGCAATCAGTGCATCAGGCTTTTAAAAATCCTCTTTAAATTCAAGATAAGGAGATGAACCAATTACTAAGGACATGTTTTGTGTGCTTATTTATTTATTTCTGTTTTAAGTTTAGCCCAAGGACAAAATTCATATTCTGTTTATTTTTTTCCCCAACCATTCAGAGGAGCTGAAATATTATCCACTGCAGCAATTTAATTTTTTTTGTCTTCATTTTTTGTAAATGAACAGTAATGCATTTGAAAAGAACGTGTGCTCTTATATGATGTATACCAAATATTAAAATATTAAAAAGATTAGCAAATAATTAAGGACCTGTTTATTTATTCGGTGAATTTGCTGCATGAGTGTTTGAGACAATAGGATTTGGTCTGCAAGGCTCATTTTACAGTAGAGATTGATCCAATTTCGGTAATGTGCTGGAAGGTATCCAGTGCCGTGATTAAATAGCTTGTGAAAGTTGCGTGCTCCTTCTCTCTGAAGGATCCCCTGTCTTAAAGGGACGGGCTCCCCTTTGATTGTCATCCTATCAATCTCCGCAGCAACAGGACAAACAGGGCAGGCAGTCAGGGGTGCGTGGTGGGGGTGTCAGCCAGGCCCCGTGGTCCTGAAGCAGTCTTTCTGGGGGTGGGTGGGGCCCCTGATTTACGGTCCCGTTTCAAACCCGGGCTGCGAGGCACATTAAGGGTCTCCTAACCACGGCTCTGTGCCCAGATGTCTGCCTCGTCGGGTGACAAATTTGTGGATGGACGCGTGGTCCTGTGATGGATGGATGGACTGGGACATGCTGGCATACGGGGGTGCGTGCGGGCTGGAGGGGCGTCACGCTCCCGAGTTTCTCCTGGTGGAGCGTGAGCCCCGTTTAAATCCGGATGTTTCCGCATCGCCTTTTGTTATCGTGTGAAAAGAGTGCTCCCCGGACCTTGGTCTCGCCCCAGACCTCTGCAATTAATATTCTGCCAAGAGCTGAGTGAACAAAAACTGCCCCCCCCCCAACCCCCAGGAGTGGGGCGCTGGTGGGGGGGGGGCCTGGCTGAGCGTGGACACTGTCTCCTCGCACCACAAATGCTGCTGAATGGGTCTCATGGTCAGAGAGCTCCGGCCAAGTGGGTGGGGCAGTTACTGTTGCTACAGGTACAGAGGAGCTCAGTGACACGATAGACAGGCGCACAGTGTCTGGAATGAACTGCGTGTTTGCTGCGTCTCACAGCACGCTTTTACATATCTGTGCTGTCAGTTAACTATCTGTCAGTTTCACTTGTTAAAGTTATGGGACGGATGAGTTAAATAACACATTCGTTATGGTGCTCAGATTGACTTTTGCCCTTCTGCTCTGTGAAACGCAACTGGATATTTTGCACATTAACACACATACGGAGAAATGTGCCATTATTCTGCGATTCTCTGGGTTGCTCCCCAGAGAATGTACAGCTCAAAGCCCCTTTAAGAAATGTTTTCTTGTGACTCTCCAGGGGGCGATCAGAGCAACACCCCATGTTTCTGGGCCCGGGTGCATGGCTGTTTCAGCTACCCCACGATGCCTTCGCATACTGTAATGGGGTTGGCTAAAGAAGGAGCCAATCAGAGAGATGTTTGTTAGAAGTGGGCGTTGTCAAATTAGCCTGCACTCATTCGCTCACACTCTGATTTAGGGGACTCTGGGGGTCAATTAAAAGATAAAGGATACCGTGTCAGGCATTTATGAGACACTCGGATCAACAGCTTCACTGGGGACAGACCGTCACAGTTCAGCTCTTAAGTGCAGAGAGATTCCTTCCCACGGGGCCCTTTTCCTTTAAAACTCTTTGATTTCGAGTTTCTTTCCCTCCATTACACAAGATCCAGTCATGACCACTGAGTGCTGAAAATCGAAAGCGAGGAAAACACCAGTGATAATTCATTAGCGTGTTATGGATCCATTCACATGATTCAGGGAATCCGAATGAAATGCATTAGGGCACATTTATAAAAGGCGTTTTAGTTAATGTCAGTAACGGGCACTTTATTAGGCCGGCTGCGATGTAGCGTGGGGTCAGCATGAGGGAGAAGATTCTGCTGTAGATCAAAGCCCTGGGGTCTGGGGGGGGGGGGGGGGGGGGGGGGGGGGGGGGGGGGGGGGGGGGGGGGGGGGGGGG
>JAODLD010000069.1:1723390-1738149 GCA_026781065.1 Mormyrops boulengeri | reverse complement strand
AGAGGCCTGTGCTGAACAAGGGGACTCGGCAGCATCCCGCTCTATGAAGGCAGTATTAATACTGTGTGAGCTTAACGCGAGAGGCCTGTGCTGAACAAGGGGACTCGGCAGCATCCCGCTCTATGAAGGCAGTATTAATACTGTGTGAGCTTAACGTGAGAGGCCTGTGCTGAAGCCCTGTTGACCAGAGCCCATTGAGTTTAATGTTGTTACAAATGGCACTAGGTGATTTGCACAGGTGTCTTCTCCCTAAATTGGTGGGACACCTGCAGATGTGCCTCCTGAAGCTTCCTGTCTTCGCAGAGCAGCCCACAGGCATGGCCTCATCTATTTCCTGCACCCCAAAGCATCATGTTTATTTTAAGAAGACCCGTCCCATAAATTTCAAAGCTTCTGCATACGTGACAGCTAGCTTTTAGCTTTTGTTTGCTGCGTGTGTTGGCCAATGCATCTTCAGAGAAGCTAAGGATGGAAAAAGACGCTGTGAAGATAAAAATCCTCACGGTGCAGAAAGATCAAAGGCAGCCTTGTTGTGTAACTCGTCATGGCGTTAATCTCCTCATTTGTAATTCAGGCTGACATTGACCGACGACATGTGTGCAGAATGTTCTTCACGTGTTCAGCCTGCTCCCTTTGGGAGTCTCCTTCCCATGATGCACTGTGGTCCATTCTGACTTCCAATTAATATTAAAAAAAAATCCTATTTCTCCTGTAAATAATGGGCATGAGGTACAGCAAACTACAAAACCCTTAACAAGAAATCAATTACGTGTCTTAGAAATTAGTACTGGAATTTGTTACAGACGAGTATTCATTAATGGTATGTCACTCAGGGCTTAGTTTGGTTTGTCTAGTAATTGCCCAAAACACTTACTAGATGTTGTAACAATTAAAAAAAAAAAAGAATAATTAAAAATGTTAATTAAAACAGTAATTTGTATCCCATTAAGTAGGGATAATTTATTAGCTTGCCATGCTAGTAATGGTATAAAGTATATATTGTTTGTAACCAAATAAAGATTTCAGGTAGCCGGTCAGCACTGTGGTAAATGAGTGGCATGGAGGCATCTTGGGAAAACACAGAGCAGGGGGTGCGCTCTGGGTGACGTGCTCACTGGCCCGTGCTGACGCCATAATCCTGCTTTTCTCTCTTGATTCAGACACATATCTATGGAAGTTTTTTTTTCTGGGAATAAACGAACTTCGGCAAATGCCTGCATGTCATTTATGCGATCTGCCGTGGATGGAGGCGGTAAGTTTAGTCTGAGATACGGCTAATTAGAGTTTCTATGATAAAATAATTAGCCTCCGCTGGAGAGAACGTGACAGGGAACTCGCTGTTCCCATGGCGAAAACGATAAGAGCTCTCAGGGTGCTGCCGCGATTCATTCGCCTTGCCTTAAATGTTGGCCTGTCCTCTGCGGGGCAGCAAGTCAGCAGGAGAAGCCAGAAGCCACAGTGAACAGACATTAAACGAGTGTCCATGACATTCTGTGCAGTATTAGAGTAAGTGTACAGGTAGACGACAAGCAGCGAGCCATTTGTCTGGGTTTGAGTCAGAATTACCGCTAGCGATGGTTAGAAATAGCTGTGTCGTGTAACAAACTCCATACCAGCTTAGCTGGCGCGTAACACCTTCACACTACACAACTGATGTCTGACAAACACACAAGTCATCAGAACGTATCGTTAATCTAATGAGATTTTAATATGAGGAGCTGTCAGTCCCTCAGACAGCATTTGGCTTTGTATCTTTTTGTTTTCTGTCGACACAGAAGAGTGCAGATGAGCCGTGTCTCCTTCAGAACCGGTGACAGGCCTAGAGGCAGCGTGTGTCAGGGAGGGCAGTCATGCGTGTTGTATGGGGCTGCCGTGATCGTCATGTGTGCAGAGGTAGCTGGCCTGCTGTGCCAAGCTCAAACTGCGCTGCACCAGTGCAGATCATGCTGTACGCACCAGTCCGATTACACATCCCCCTGCATAAACCCACTGGGGTAGCAAACAATAACTAGGGGACACTAATTAAAAAATAAGTTCTAGTTGCCAATGATAATTAACTCCTGTGTGGACAATAAGACTCCAGCGTGTTGGAAACAGGCTGCAGGAGACAGCTCAGTAAGACTGTTCAGGTCTCTGTTTTCGGCGAACACAGGCAAAGGGATCAATGCAGCTGGAAGAAGGGAATTGCGGATTTCATCTGGTAAAAAACCAAAAGTGTTCAAAGGGTGGTTACGTGTGAATAATATTTGTCTCTGCTTCCTTCACAGAGCTGCTCTGTATGCTGGCTGGGGCAAAAATAGATTAATAACATTCGGTGGCAAAAGACAAACATGATGACTAAATACAGAGGAATGTGTGAGACGGCTTTAACATGAGGCTCAGCAGGCATGTCATGCCACCATCAGGTAAATGGTGACAGTGAGGAGACAGGAAATAAGGTCATCTGTCTCCACAGTGTGGTGACATAGTGAGACAAAATTAACAAGGAAAGTAACATGAAAGACCACGAAAGTAACTGTCAGCACTGTGTAAAGTTAATAGGAGTAACTCTAAGTAAATGTGGGAGGTAATGCTAAAGTAATAGTTAATACTGTGTGTGTGTAACATGGGAGGTAATGCTAAAGTAACAGTTAATACTGTGTGTGTGTAACATGGGAGGTAATGCTAAAGTAACAGTTAACACTGTGTGTGTAACATGGGAGGCAATGCTAAAGTAACAGTTAACACTGTGTGTAACATGGGAGGCAATGCTAAAGTAACAGTTAATATTGTTTATGTAACAAGGAACATGCCTAATGTTACAGTTAATATTGCATATGTAACATGCATAACGACGCAGGTGACAGTACAGTAACAATATGCTTGCTGCCTGTGTTGTGTTGTGTATACAGTTCTGTATTGTTAAAGTTATGTCTTAATGTCCTCAGACCCTGTCAAGTAGGAAGATCCAACAACGGAGCATGCAGTGATTTTAGATGAAGGGGAGCTGCAGATTCCTGCGGGCGTTTCGGTTAGCAGTCAGTAGTCAACTTAATAAGCAGCCATTTAAAAAGTGCCTTTCACAGGGGAGGTGACACTTAATAGTATGTATGTTACGCAGATTGTGAAGAGATCATTCATGTGCTGGAGGTGATGCATTATTGTGTGAGGAAAAATGCTGAAGCAGAGATCCAATAAAGTGAGAGTAAATGGCAGTTCTGGAGTAGTCAGAGAAAAACTGCAAGTCACCATGAGAAATCTTAGAAAAGAATAACTTTGGGAAACTCATTCCAAACAGACTCAGCCTCTTGTTTCTTCAGTCTGCTGAAATGGAATCTGTCTCTGCTGGTAGTACATCTTTACTAGGGTGCAGGATAATCCAGAGACGGCTGCTTTTCTCTCAGAAACCCAAGTTGTAATTAAGGACGTCCATCCACTTCCTATAAGCATGTCAATTGGCAAGGAGGGCTAAAAGATCTGCAAGAAATGAACTAATGCCATCTGATTTCATGAGTTGCAGTCCCTGTGTTAGGAATTCACTCATCCCCTGTGCATAAATTAGATTCTTTAAACAGATTTTCTCCAGCTGTAATTTAACGCTGGTCTTGAAAAAATGTGGAGTTCCTTCTAATGGTATATGTGACGCAACAAACAGCAACAGTGTTTCACCTTGGGATACCTATAGACCCGGTGCAGTCTCAGCTTTGAACACGCATTATTGCAGAAAGAGGTTCAATAAATGTCTCACTCGATGCTCCTAGAACTTGTATTGTTCTGCCAATGATCATTTCTTTTCCAGAACCAGTGGTGTCGCTTTAAACTTTTCAGTTGTGTAGTAAAAACAGAAAGGAACAAAGCAATTACGATTTTACTCGATGTCGCCTAGAAAGAGTGGATGGATGGTTGGATGGGTGATGAAACTGTATAAATATTCAGAATGGTATGAGATGTGAGATGTGGGGGGGGGATTCTCATTTAGGAGAATACTACTGGGGAGAAAAGGATAAATGCTGCGACGGTGGTCAAGACATTGGAAACTGGAAACGCAAAATCTGCCTGAACTGAGAGAACCTGTGCTGATAATAAATAAATAAATAGCAGCTTTGGAATATTCGAGTATATAAAGTGCAATAACCACAAGGTGGGTGACTAGGGAGGTGCAGAGTAACAGTAGGTGCTTAAACCGCTGCAGACATGAATCATTTATACAGTAGAAACAGAACCAACTTTGCCAGAAATGAGAAAAGTCGATTTCAAACAGAGAATCTATTTCTATTGAGAGACATAAATAAGGGCTGGTGTGAGAATGTAGCCGGAGCATCGGTAATGGGTGTTTATGGGATTTTCTGAGAGGAGAAAATTATAACATTTTAGTGTGACTGCGACTCGCAAACACGGCTTCATCCTAAAGTGCTGTATCAATTGCTGCTCTAAGATGCGGTTATCTCTGAATAACCAGGTGATGATTCCTAGATAGGGGCCAGAACAAGCCTCACATCACCTTGTTTCCGGAAGCTTACAGCCCAACCAGCAGCTTCTCCATCCAAATCCACCTTCATACTTTCACATAAAACTCCTGCTCTTATGATTTGCTTTCACTCTTTATTACTCATGTCATTCTCAAATCATGTGTTTGTCGCAGTTTTAAAGCCTGGTTCCTGAACAATAATATCTCATTCCTTCCCAGTCCTTTAACGTTCCTGTAGGTTTGGCTGTTTTGGCCAATTACTGGTTTCTGCCGACCAAGGGGGAATCCCGCTCCATCTGTAGAATCGCATGTGTTTGCATACATACTCGATGTCTGCAAATTAAGCAGCGGAAAAGCCTGGTTAATGGAAGGGGAATGGGAGCAGATAGCGAGGCAATGAGGGAGCAAGGGCAGCGCATTAAAGGGAACCACTTTCAGACACACCTTTAGAACCTCCACACTGGCTAATTAACATTTTGAAGAGAGTGAAGGCCTGCTTTTTGTCAGCAGAAAGGACGGCATGGGGGGGGGGGGCTGCTTCTGAACACATCTATCGCTCGTTGATGGCAGCCAAAACGCTGCTCCACTGTGTCACAGCAATCACAGCCGGGCAGCATGTTCTGTCTCAAACACCTTCAATGTTCCAGCTCCTGTAAGGTCATGTGGGAGATAATGCAACAGTGCCAGTTAATGCTATGTATGTGACATGGGATGTATCGCAAAAGTAACACTTAATCCTGTGCATGTAACATGGGAGGTAACGCTAAAGTAACAGTTAATACTGTGCATGTAACTTGGGAGGTAACGCTAAAGTAACAGTTAATCCTGTATGCATAACAAGGGAGGTAATGCTAAAGTAACAGTTAATACTGTGTGTGTAACATGGGAGGTAATGCTAAAGTAACAGTTAACACTGTGTGTAACATGGGAGGTAATGCTAAAGTAACAGTTAATTATGTGTGTGTAACATGGGAGGTAATGCTAAAGTAACAGTTAACACTGTGTGTAACATGGGAGGTAATACTAAAGTAACAGTTAATACTGTGTGTAACATGGCAGGTAATGCTAAAGTAACAGTTAATACTCTGTGTGTAATATGGGAGGTAACGCTAAAGTAACAGTTAACGCTGTGCAGGTAACGTGGGAGGTAGCGCTAAAGTAACAGTTAACACTGTGCAGGGGACGTGGGAGGTAACACCCCTGTGATTCCCTTCTATGTGTCTGGTTTTCCAGACGCCCAGACCCTGGCTGCATCACTGGCCAACTTTGCCAATCTGAAGTTCTGTCAGAAAGGCAGAAGCCAATTAAAATATGATGAAGACAGAAATGCAGCATCGATGTCCATCCTCTCTCCGAGAACATAAAATACCTGAAAGAACAGCGATGCGTGAGGTGATTTCAGCCTGTGCTGTGACGGGAATGGAAATCGCCACTTTCCAAACGAGAGGCCGGGATGCGTCACTGCAAATGAAGCGTCTAGCTCCCGTAATGGCTCTCTGCGAAGTGGACCTCATTCGGAAAAGGAATTACACGGTGCAGATAGTGGTCCTGGTCTGAATTTTGTCATTTATGGCCGGTTATCTCCCTCCTGGCCTAGCAAGGCACTTCCTTAACCAGATATGATACATAGCAGAATGTTAACATTATGAACAATTTCTTTATTAAAACGCAACACCTTGTTATTGCGATTTAGGGAAATTCGATCTAACAATCCATTAAAGGAGGAGGCCTTTTCTGTTGATTTATTCACCAGTTTTCCATAATCACTCATCAAAGAAAGTGTCACGGTGAGTCTGGATCCCATCCATCGCTGGGCACACGCGCCAGCTCACCTGAACCGCATGTGTTTGGATCCACACAAACCTCGCATGCACAGGAGGTTATTATCTACCGTGCTGCCTACAGGGTGACCCGCTTATGCATAAATAAAAGTAAATAAAGCTACTTAATTATGGAGATGTGAAGTTCACACTGAAGGGGTAACCAGTTTGGGTCACTTGCGAGGTTTTTTTGTTTTAGTCAAAAAATGGCATCCTTGCGTGTTCCTGGGATCCATCAGAGTCAGGGTTACAGTGATGGGTGTCACCTTCCAGCACCCAGGCCATAAAGACACCTCCTCCATACTTCACGCTTAGGCTATTATGCTGATGAAGCTCTCGCCAGGATCTGAATGTCCTGTTTCCTTAAGTGCCTCTCGCGGCCAAACCGCATGGCCGGCAGCACCGCTGACGGTGTCAGTCACCTTTTACGAGGAGGCGCCAAAGCACTGTAAAAAACAACGTGCTGGTTGGCATGCGAGCCAGAAGATTCGGGTAGTCAAGCATATTGCGGGATGAGGGGACCATATGATGCCTGGGAGAGATTCCATCGACGGCATTTTTGGCTTCTGCAGAGATGTTTCCCATTATAGGGCTGTGGAGGCCTTTATTTGCTAAGCTGGGACAGTTACCTGCTTTACTGCTCATTACCGACATTTGTTTCCTTTCTTTGAGCTAATTTTGTCACTGGCGAATGGTATGCCGACCATTACCATTTGAAATGGCTTGTTCTTTGCATATGACTTTTGTTAAATGGGCCTTTGGAATCCGACACTGCAAAGAAAAGGAAAAAATGAAGGAAAAGGAGGCAAACCCATTTTGGAAGAACACAGCAAGTGATCATTATAAGAGGGATGACATGAGCAGCTCACAACGGAGGCCCCTTTAGGACAAAGTGCTCTGAGACTCCTGCCAAAATCCACCTTCAGCTGGACGCTTTGAGGATCCAGAAGGACTCTGGTGTCTGTCAGATTTATAGAAGGACGTAAGCGCTTTGGGACCAAACAGGAACAGCGTCTCCTCCGAAGACGTCCTTACCGTTTACGCTGTACAGGTCCAGAACTGTATTAGACAGTCTGCTTCTCCCACAATGCCCTGCAAAGTATGACTTATAACCTTTAAAATGACAGCTGCATTTAGGGGTAACAGGCCATGTAGCGGATTAGAAAATTGACTGTTGAATGAACACGCTCTGGTTCAGATGCCAAGAGGAGTCCTGCTGTTTTACTCTAGTGCTGGGTGATTAACTTGCTTCTACAAATGTCTTTCAGCAGGGCTATATCATGGTCCCCAAGGGCCGAGTCCTGCTGATTTTCCAGCCTTCCTTTACCTGGGAACCAGGTGTGAAGCCTCTGGCCAATCAGAATCAGTGATTATTAAGCTAAGAGACCCGAAAACAAGGCCTGGATACAGGGTAGAGTACAGCAGTACACATTTATGAGAAATATTCCACTGAGAACTAAGCTACCCTTCATGTAAACCAATGTTGTGTCTTTGAAAGAAACCATATCATTCAGCAATACTATATTGATGAGCTATGTGAACTTCTAGTCTCAGATTCATCATTTGGAAGTTAATACCAGCAAACTGTGATACACATTAAAATAAAACACCAATTACTAATAAAATTATTAATAAGGTGCCCCTGTGAAACATCATTAAATATTTTACTAGATTAATAAAAATGATTCTGAATCCAGGAAACTAAATTTACCGCAGATTTTCTAAACAGTTACATGGCTAATTAATATGACAAAATGTGATGATATTGGAATGAATTAAATTAAAAAGTGAGGAACACGCCATGTTCGGTTTTATTGGCCAGCGGCTGCCCCTTTAATACAATGCCCTCCAATCAGATCCCATTGTATTAGCGCCTGACTGCGAACCAGTTAGCCTCAATTGCACTCAGATGCAGATAATTAACAGACACATTAAATGCCCGCTGTGGGCTTGCAGGGAACACAGAGATATAAGAGCTGCCGGTTTAGTTTGTGTTTGAGCACAGAGATGAGGGTTTTCGTTAAATGAGAGAGGTTAGCTTCCTCCTGGCTCTGAGATATGCCATTCTAGACCAGCATAATAAGTGTTTCTGAGAGGCCATTTTAGTTACTTTAGGTATAATCACATCAGGCTCTCTCGCAGGTGCTCAGCCACAACTCAAACAGCGTCCATTGTCTCCTTGTGCATTCAGTGAAGTTTCATTCAGTCAGAAGAAAAATGGCTTTTATTTCGCCAGCAAAGGATACTTTACGTGTTATTTTGTTAGAAAGGAAAGGTTTGCTGTCTTCGTGTGTCTTCAGCTGGGGGTGAAACGCTTTAGGATTAAAAGAAAAAGATCTGAATTTAAAATAACAGAGTAAAATGTGCAGGCATTCAAACAAAAACCAATTCTTCATGCTTTAGGTGAAGGCTAGGCTCTGGACCTATCCCTGACTAGGATAAGAGGATGGATGGATGGATGGATGGATGTTAACTTGCCTCCCTTGTGTAACACTGCAGTGTCCTTCAGATGTAGCTGTGAGCTCACATTCCTGTTTAACGCCAATTAATAATACAGTTATCATAACATCGTTAGCAGCACGTACTGCCAAAGTCGGGATTGGTTTGGGTCCCTACCTGCCATATTATCTACAGTTTTCATTTTTAAGTTCCGATTTTATTTGTACTTGAAACACAGAGCCGTGGTGCCCTTTTAATATCTGCAAGCTGTTTGCCGCGTGCTCTGGCTTCAGGCTGAATTCCCCGCGACTCATAACTCACAGCAGAAAAGCAAGAGAAATGGATCAGCCGGCCATGTTAAAACGCTCAGGCTATACATCAGATTAGGTATTTTTCAGAATGATCAAGACGTGATTATGGCGAATCCGTGGATTCCGCAGCTGGGGGGGTTGGCTTTGGTTAATCTGTATGCTGGGCGGGTGAGCGGGCAGGTTCATTGCAGGTGCCGGCGGCGTGCGGGGGCAAATAAAGTGAGCAGTGATTGTATTACAAGGAGAGACAAAGGGTATCCATCATGCCGAGTGACTGGCGTTCTGCTTGAGTGACACGGGGACAAGTGGCCCGCTGGCGGCTCAGGCCCTGCGCGTGATGCAGCTGCTCTTTCCAATAAAACAGGAAGTGGCCTCTTCTTCCTCTTTCTTGCCTCCGCCTTTACACCCTATCCGGGCACCACCTTTTGTAGCCTCTCTATCTATTGACTTGGCACCTAGGATGCCATATTCTGAGGGGGTGTATATTAGCAGGGCCCCAGGAGCATCGGCCCCAGTTTAAAGCTCATTGGCCCCTGGAGAGCCCCCCTCCCCTGCTGCTCTCTGATTCAAAACATATCATTGGCTAATGATAAGGTTGGCCCCTCCATATGAATTATGACCCCTCTTCCACCACCAACTTGCAGAAAAAAAGCTTACGATTGGCCCTGGAGGGGGGGGCGCCGACATAGCAAACTAATTTCACCTTGGGGGGGCGCTGGTGCTGAAGCGTGCTGAGAGTGCCTCATGGGCTACAGCCAGTGCGTCGCACATGGGCCAGGCCTGACTCCACAGGGTGAGAAACAGGTGGCTCCTCTCTCCCGCTTGCCCCCTCCCCCACGCCCCGTACACCCCTGAGACAGATGCCAGGGCGGCAGGTGGTTATTTTTAGCCCCTCAGTCCGCCGGCGTGTACATGACCCCCAGAGTTCATGCGTGGTGGTGCCGGGTATGCGTGTGTATTCCTGGGACATTGTGGTCCTTCCAGAGTGTTCCTGCTGCCTGGCAGGGGTGCAGCTTCGTCTTTAAATGAGAGATCTCACATCTTAAGGGGGGGTAACACTGTAAGGCCCCAGGCCATTGAGCCCCCCGCTACAGGTGATGTCATTAGAACTGAGCAGCTGACAGACAGCTGTCATATTATTTCTCAATGGATGCCTATTAAGCAGGATCCCTGTCAGGGCGCTGCTCTTACAGCGGACACGGAGGGCTTCTGACACGCCCATAAAACTCTGTATTACCGGAGCGCCCCCACAGTGCATCCTGGGTAAATATGTCAAACAGGGAGAGGTCCAAATGAAAGTGGCTCATTGTCCCCCTTTAAATCCGCTGTTTATACTTATAAGGTGATTTAGCTGTGATTTATTCGGAAAGTAGCATCCTAGATAAATGCAGCACAGGCCTATCATTCATATTAGGGGTTATATATTCACACACGCACAGCGTAATGTTGTGACACATTTTACTACCGGGGTGTATTTGCAGAACAGCGCAAACACGTCGGCTAAATCATTTTTTTTCCCTCTGATGAATATGACATTATTCCGTAGCTTCCCGAGATCGTATTCGCCGTTCCAACAAGATAAGGCGTTTGAATGAGTGAAGGCGGCGAGAGCGATGGGGGGGATGTGCTGCTCGCCAATGGCCTTCGATTGTGGCTCTATTAAAAGCAGGGGTAGTGTTGCGTGCTGTGTAACAACATGTAGCATGTAGGGATAGTCATTTACAGGAATTTATGTGCTTTCTCATAAAGAATGACATATCACACCATGAATTAAATATATAAACCCCTGTACAGAATACAGATGACAGGCAAACGCAATCAGAACCTGTAAATATCTGTTTTAAAAGTATAATTCTCTTTGTATAAAAAGCCTCCCAGCGAGACACTTTAGCAGGTGAATGTCACTGTTATTGTAAGCTATTGTGCTCGTTGATTACTGAAGTAGAAAATAATACATAATAATCCAGCCCCCCGATATTCACTGAAATCCACCGATATGTGGCATTCCGTAAGACTCCCTTTTGGAGGCTTTACGGCATAACGCCCCCTGACCGTGCCGATGCGCCAGCTTTTATTCACACGGCCCCCCGGCTGTTTCTGATTTTCCCGGCAGATTGGCGGCGACGGCTGTCTGACACGGCACCGGAACTCCTCAAAGGAGACGTGGCTTTCGGGGCAATGCAGGGAAAAAGCAAACAAACAAATAGAAATTAAACTACTTCTAGATAAAAAAAAAATGCTTCCTCTGATGAAATATTAGTTTGGAAGTATCTATCTGTATCACGGCATGTAAATAGCAGGTCATAAATAAAAAATAAGTAAATAGAAACTGCACCACAGTGCCTAGCCAACATCTCTGCCATCTGTTTCTCACATTTATTTACTTACCTTGTTCTAAAGTGAAATGCCTCTTTTTTACTCAGGGCTACAGCTGGGCAGCTCTACTGAGTATCACATATTAAGTCCCTCACACTAGAGGACAAGCTCAAGCTTACCAGCCAGGGAAAGTTAGGACAATTGTGAAAAGAGCCCTAAAAAAGGAACCGAATTGGTCTTGGTTGGGAGCTCAATATGATACGTGTTGATGGCGCCCAAAATGTCTAGCGACACCCCTAGTACTGGCCACTGTTCAGAGATGATGACCTTTAACCTCCTGAGTGACAAAAAGTCGTCCCTGCTGCATCAACACTGCAGCAGAGCCAGAGAGCGGGTTGGTCCATGCTGGGTGAAGGTGTTCATGGGTCCTGGCTTGTGGATTCTGCAGAACATTCATGGAAATGTTCTTCATTGTTATAATACTGACGGGTTTTTGGGGTTTATAATCCTGGGTTGGACTGTGCTGAAACATCAGTAAACATTTTACTAAACGCATAACCGAATACTGTGGATGCAAAGGTCATTTTAAGCTTTAAAAATGCTTAATTATGTTTAACGTCACCATGGTGGAGTCTTCTTGCTCCCCTACATATTTAATCCATTTCACAGTTTATAAATGTGCATCTCCACACATCCCCTGTGCCTGAAGCAGCCCTCCATAAATAACCGGCCTGCGGTCCATTGTCAGTTTGGGAAGGTCCACCTGCTGTTGCTCTGCTCTCTGGAATGAATGTCTCCATTATTGAAGGGTCTTATTTCAGTCTGCCTCTGTGGACACAAACTCAGGGTCATTTTCTGCCCAATTCCAGCTTTCTGATTGCATTTTCCTTTCCCGCTGAGAAAAAAACATTCAGCTCCATATTTTTAGCTCAGTTCAAATCTTGACTTCATCATTTACCTAATAAAGAGCAAACCGGCTTTGTATTTGGATCAGCTACATGCTAAGCTACTGACTAATTAAACACGTAAGATCAAAACGTAATTCGGAGAGTCGCCTTTCCAGAACAGAGTTATACAGACAGAGAAAAGATATACTTCAAAGAAGAGGAGAGCTTTCATGGAACAGGAGACCTCTGGGTCAAATTGGTTTGTCCCACCTCCATGTCTGTGCCGGTTAGGGTGGCAGCGCGCCTCCACCTGTGGCCTGACCAGACATGAATCACCCCCCCCCTCCGCTACTCCGAGCCGGCACCGTGAATGCGGTCGATACCTTGTCGGCAGAAAGTGCGACAGCGTGTAAATGGTCCTATGACACACGGCTCCTGTTGCGTGTTTGAAAACACCAACGCCCTCCTGTCAGAAAGCAGCGAGACCTCTAGGGAAACCTGGCTGGGTCCTTGGCCGGTCATTTGCGCTTCCCTGTCTCTGGTGATCGTCTCTGTCTCGCAGTCTAGGCCCCCTGTACGCTACACTCCGTGTGTGTCAGCGTGTCTGTCAGCGTGTGTGCGCCTGCGTGCATCACATTGCATCAGCAGCGGTGGCTACATTTAAGGAAACATTTTTATTCGCTGTAAGGCTTTTAAAATGAGTCACTGGCCCAGGCGGAACCCCCTGAATATGCAGACAGCTTTAGAGTTGATATCGCTTCATTTTCTCCTGTCTGTTACTGTTTGCCACATTTATGTCTGTAGTCCCCCTGCATTGCTTCCTGTGAGGTAAAGGAAAAGGCTGAAGCTTTGCCCACACTGGGGAATGTGTGCAGTGCTTCCAGGGAGGTGTGGGGGCGCTGCAGCACTTCACCATCTTACCGCTAAACCTCGCAGCACCTCCCACCTTTGCTTTCTCATCAAGGGTTCCTGCCAGCATTTGTGTGGGGCCCTTGAGGTTTGGGGACTCCGCCGTGCCTTGGGATAAATTTATTAAATCTGCCTGATCGATCCGGGTAGATTAAATTCTCTGCCGTTTCTCTTTTGGCTCTGCTGCCCCTGCCTATTGGCTATAAACAGCCCATACACCGGCGGGGGGGGGGGGGGCAAGGAGTCCTGAAGTGACTTTCAATGGGCCCCCAGAAACAGCAAACGCCCCGGGTCTCAGCGAGGCTGTTTTGGTGCTAGAATCCTCGCCCCTCTCCCGGCTCCATGATGAGCCCCGTCACCTCCTGATATGAGGTCGATACATGGTCGTCTGGATATTTGTCACTCTGCTGCTGATGTGTCCAAACACAGCTGAGCTCTCTGATAGGCCGCACCCAGCGGAACCTGCCAGAAACGAGACGGCGACGAGCACGGGCTGTGGGTGGCTTAATTGGAGAGCGAGATTCACTGGGAAGATGGATGTGCCGCAATTGAAGCCCGGGGTTACCAGCGAGCTGAACGGGAAGTCATCCGTGACCAAATGCACATGTGTGTGCGCATGTAGAAGTAGAGAGACAGGTGCTCAGACGCCAGGCATGCGCACTCCACAGCAACACGCAGAACGCCAACACGCTAAAGAGCCTGAGTGAACGCGTACATGTGATGATGCACCACTTTCTGAGTAACTTTCTAAATGGGTTTCTAACCGGGTTAAGCTACTGTGGCTGTGATCCGAAAGTCACCGGTTCGAATCCCAGGGTAGGAAAAGTGATTTATCTGGGGGGGGGTGTGGCTTAGTGGGTTAGGACACTGTGCCTGTGATCAGAAGGTCACCAGTTCAGCTCCCAGTGTCAGCAGACTGATGTCACCGTCAGGCCCTTGAGCGAGGCCCTGAACCCCCAATTGTTCCAGGGACTGGCCTACCCTGCTTTCTCAAAAAAATGTATTGGTTTGGATAAAAATGTCTGCTAAATAAATGAATACAATGTAAATGTGTTATTGACAAATGTGGCCTTTTACTGAGCTACAGTAGTAGGATCTACGAGGATTTCTGCTGAGGGTGGCAGCAATTAAACCACGCGATAATCACACAGGCCTACAGAAGATCCCTGACACAAATGTAACCGTGCAAACAGAACAGCGATTCAATTAGAGCCACTTTTACGGAGTCCTCCGAGAAATTTGGCTGAGACATGAGAATGATTTTGGAAAGCCGTCCACAAGGAGCGACATTAGCGGGAAGGAGCGCTGGAAGGCGACAGCGCCACTGTGCTGCCGATTCCCTGACATTTTATACACCAGCCATAAATCCCAGTTCATGTTCCCACGACGTGCACATTATGGCATGTGGTGAAAAAATCACAGAAAGTGTCTTTAGCTATATGACTGTAGCAGTGGGAGGATGTCTATGAAGGTCAGACCCAATACGAGTATAAATTGAATCACACCTGCTGTGGAAATAGTGGAGTGCTAGTTTGTGGGCAGACTGGTCAGAAGACCACAATCCAGTGCTGTGGGGGGGGGGGGGGGGGGGGGGGGGGGGGGGGGGGGGGGGGGGGGGGGGGGGGGGGGG
>JAODLD010000069.1:1694786-1706869 GCA_026781065.1 Mormyrops boulengeri | reverse complement strand
TCCTGGGTTGTGCCTATAGCTTCTGGGGTAGGCTCCGGACCCCCTGTGACCCAGAAGGATAAGGGGTTTGGAGGATGGATGGGATACATTTGTCATATAACCAGAAGTTTGGGCCATCTAATAACCCTCCTCCAAATGGTCAAGGCAAAAAAGGTCAGACATTTTTATTTAGAAGAACAGTTTGACAGTTCTTTCTGTTCCCAGTCGATGGCGTGATTTACATAAATATAACAACCAAACATGCAAAGTAACATGGCACCTGATATCCCAGAGTCAGCTGAATAATGGTGTCTTCATATTATAAAATTATGAGGTGAATTAGCTTTACAGTGGACAGGTGTAGCTGTGGCCCGTGCAGTGCTGTACCACGGCATGGCTTTCAGGAATATGTTCTAATTAGTTCCCGTCTTGCACCTGAGGCAGGACGTAATGAAGTGACACCTGAGGACAGAGGAACGGGCAGCCGGGTCGGAGGCGGCGGGGCACATATCTGCTGGGCTGTGGAGCGGGCAGCCCTGGCATTAAGGTACCATCAGGTACAGGGGCTTTAAGTGCTGGCGATATCACCCCGCTGTACTTTACCGCGAGCGGCGTGAGCTAATCGCCTCGAGCCATCCTGTCAGCCAGAGTCCCCAGAGAGCCCTTGCCTCTTACCATCACATTCGTGTTCCCGAGTGCCGGTCAAAGGAAGACGTCCCTTTCGGGGATGACTTTCATTATCTGTTCGCCCGGAGCCATCCGAGGGGGTCATTTGAATGAGAGAAGCGGCTTTCCACTATGCCGTCCTGTCGGTCTCCCAGAAGGAGCGCTGATACAGAATCGCAGCTTTCTGGCCTGCAGTCCGGTCATTAACGGGAGCTTAGAGGAGGTTCCTTTGGAAGTCTGACTCGGAAGCGTTCCTGCATCCCTCGGTGAGACAGAACCTCATTAACAGAACCTGATGTCAACACAGCTGCTTGTGAGCTCAGTTCAGCCCTGTAGCTTCTGCTCTCTCCTGCATTTATTCCCAGCTGGAAATCGATTCCGGGCCTGGCACAGGGGCTGGAACACTGTCTGATGATTGCGGAGCCTCTTTCAGCACCGTTTCTGTGGCTTTTCATCATGGCTCATTATCGCCACATACTGAAGAGGCGCCGATTACGGCGGGATTCCCTGCTCTTTAGGGTGCGTGCATCAGGGCGTCTTCGTGCGGGAAGTCTGGCCGGCATGCCTGACAGCGGATCTCTTTTGATCTGGGGACAATGGTTACATTAAAAGCCGTGATTTGAAGAAGTGTGAGGTAGCAGCAATAAAGCAATGTGCTCCGTTTCCAAACACGAAGTGCTCGTGATCCACTCTGCAGGGAAAGAAGAGAGTTGGCTTTACTAGCAAGTGAAGACGCCAATGTAAGGTAGCAATGTAAGCCTAATGAGGCCTAACGACATGAGAATGTGCTCGTCTGAAATTTTAATCCTGTCTAACAATGGCATGGAGTGATCATGTCTGTCATAGGGGTGATCTATGAGCAGACGAGTGAAATTTATTGGTGAGTTAATGAATGCTTCGTGTTCACATGTAACACAAATACATCAAACTGCCTCCTATGGCAGGACATCAGCAATCCTGATAACTGTATACGACCGATGGGCCTCCTTTCTGGGGGTGTGCATCGGCATGGCTCTAATGACGGGTGACCAAGAAGGGGGCGGCTCGCATGGGGTTGGCGCTTTCCTGACGGGCCTCATTGTTCCGAAGTGACGAACCCTTCAGGCCTCAGTCGGATTTCAGTTTAGCGACATACCGCATGCTGGCGTTCACTCTTAATGAATCAGTTTGACTGGAAAAACTTACTCAGTGAAATGCCTTGTTCCATTTGCAAGAGCGAGAGACTTTTGTCTGCTAATCCTTCCGGTGACCCTGTTTGTTAGCGATTGTTTTGCGATATAAAGAGTGCTCGAAGCTGGAGGGCCCAGGCACGCGCGTTACATTCCTGCCCGTCTGAACAGCATCCCTCCAGCTCTGCTGGGAAAATGACACTGTCGCACCGGGCCTTTAAGGCACAGCCACCCCGCCCCTTTAAGGTACGGTTGTCAGCCCTTTAAATGATCTGGCACGGGCTGAAAGCATGCCGCAGCCCCGGCTGTCAGAGGAAGCGGGGACTGCTGAGCCATACTCCTGAGCAAACTCAGCTCAGAAGGAGACAGCGGGGCGCTCCCTGCCTACCGCCCGTCCCGTGTAAGGCACTGTCTTTGAAAATCCGACACAGAGGCCCTGCAAGTGTTGGAGAGGCATCCTAACTATACTACTCTACCTCCACTTCCTCCATTTTCACTGATAACTAGTCTGACTAGTCTTCCTTGTAGCTACCAATTAATGAAATGAAACACACTTTCACAAATGTTTGCATGCTCAGTGACCCCTCAGCTAGACCCTATAAATAAACAGTCAATAATCCATCAGCCAGCTGTGACAGTCTCACCTCAAATCGATCCCCAGGTTCGAGGTCTCTGATTGGCTCTTGGTGTCCAGGCAAGCACAGCCTATAGGTGTAGAGGTGGAGTGGTGAGTTTCTATGGTTACACAGTCATGTTACAGCTCCTCACTAATGGCAACATTTATTATCTTGGATACAGTAGGTTAGACGTGTGTAATAAGCTTAGTGGAAATGAGAATGATACATTAATTATGTGTAGTTTCTGTGTTATGAAGTATATGTGCTGAATTTCTGCTGAATTTCTTTAGCAATTCTGAGGCACCTGTCAGAATAGGGCCCTTCTTTTTCCTTCATTCAAACCCCAGTTTTCTGAAAGCCTCGATTTCAACCGAGCAGCATGAAAAGGCCCAAGAAGCACATGAAATGAACTTGTGTGTGTCAGCAGTGCACAGATTGGCAGAAACTGGGCTCCTGGCTGTTTGTGGGCTGAAGGCATGTGAGCACTCTAAAGGGGAAGGCCCAATAATGGTGGGTTTGTGAGGGACTCAGCAAGCACCTCACACAGAAGTGTGGGGGTGGGGGCACGTCCAAAGGGGATATGCCCTGTTTCAGCTTAAGTGCCTAGACAACTGAAGATGTATCTACTTAGATCATTTTGGGGTCATTCTGACAAAGTGGGTAATTCATAGGCCACCAAGGAGCCAGTTTAAGCACGGTAACGGGGTCACATGACCTGCCATTGGCCCATTGTAGATTGGCAGGTATGTGAGAATCAGGGGGGACCAGGGAGCATGTACCCCCCAATATTTAAATTGGCTTTGCCCCCTTCCCAAAAAATGGACCTTTACATTTAAATTGTCTCCTACTCCCTTGTGGATAGAGATGGGGAGTTTATACTGGGAGACACCGATTTCCCATGACATGGCTGTCCTCTGCTGCCCACCTCCTCTGCCCCCTTTCCTCTGTGCCCACGTCTTCTGCCCCATGTCTGCTTCTGCCCATGTCCTCTGCCCCGTGTCCTCTGCTGCCCACCTCCTCTGCCAACCCTGTCCTCTGTCATCCGTGTCCTCTCTCACCCGTATCCTCTGCCAACCGCGTTCTCTGCCAATCACCTCCTCTGCCCCGTGTCCTCTGCTGTCCACCTCCTCTGCCAACCGTGTCCCCTGTCATCCGTGTACTCTGTCATCCGTGTCCTCTGCTGCCCACTTCCTCTGCCCCGTGTCCTCTGCTGTCCACCTCCTCTGCCCCGCTTCCTTTGCCAATCGTGTCCTCTGTCATCCGTGTACTCTGTCATCCGTGTCCTCTGCCGCCCACATCCTCTGCCCCGTGTGCTCTGCCGCCCACCTCCTCTGCCCCGTGTCCTCTGCCGCCCACGTCCTCTGCCCCGTGTCCTCTGCCAACTGCGTCCTCTGTCATCCATGTACTCTGTCATCCGTGTCCTCTGCCGCCCACATCCTCTGCCCCGTGTCCTCTGCCGCCCACCTCCTCTGCCCCGTGTCCTCTGCCGCCCACCTCCTCTGCCCCGTGTCCTCTGCTGCCCATGTCCTCTGCCAACCGTGTCCTCTGTCATCCGTGTACTCTGTCATCCATGTCCTCTGCGTCCACATCCTCTGCCCCGTGTCCTCTGCCACCCACATCCTCTGCCCCGTGTCCTCTGCCGCCCACCTCCTCTGCCGCCCACCTCCTCTGCCCCGTGTCCTCTGCCGTCCACCTCCTCTGCCCCGTGTCCTCTACTGCCCACCTCCTCTGCCCCGTGTCCTCTGCTGTCCACCTCCTCTGCCCCGTGTCCTCTGCTGCCCATGTCCTCTGCCTACTGTGTCCTCTGCTGCTTGTGTCCTCTGTTGCTCAGGTCCTCTCGCTTCTGCCTCCACTCCATAATCGCTTTGCCATATTCAGAGTATCTTTATTATTTTGAAAGTGTGAGAAAAAATCTCACAAAGTGTCATGTTATTTCAGCACAAACAATGTTTCGATTGGAGGTTTGGAGAGTAACCCTCACCCCCACCCATACAGTGCGGCTAATTTTACCACCTCATCCAAGCTGACTTTTTTTTTTTTTTTTTAATTTTTGAATATTTTTTAATCCTTCTTGGATGCTTCGAACTCCGACTTTCATTTATATCCTTGTCATCATAACTCAAGTGCTGGCTTCTGATAGGTGGAACTTGTTTCCTTTTCCCAATTGCCCATTGTAGGTAAATGATGTGATGTCAGTAGTCACCAGTCTTCCAAGGCCCAGCTGTTTTCATGGCAGAAAATTTATGCTAAAGCTATAAGCTGGCAGTTTTTATGTAAGTGCCCTCCTTCTTCCTTAAGAGGAGTTTATAAATTATGTACTTCATATTGACATTAGGATTACATACAAAGAACTGCATATGAATAAATATTAACGTGCAGTGCTGATCTATTATTTATGACTTTTAAAAATAATATACAAATCAAAAAGCAATCACAAAGGATAAAGCTTCAAATAGTATTAATAATTTACAAATGCATTTAGAGGAACACAAGGTGCAGTTTGCATTATGGTCATATCTTATTAGGGCACACATGCATTAGGACTTCATCCAGGATTAACACTGTAGGTGTAGGGTTTAGGGTTCAGGGTGTAGGACTTAGGGTGTAGGGTGTAGGGTTTTGGGCACATCGCCTCTGTTTCTGTTGATGGACATTGTCAGAGAAAAACTTTGCAGGCATCTGTTGGCAATCAAGCTCAGATTTTATGGTAGGCAACAGAGAGAAGAATGTAGTCTTGGAAATTAGATGCCTTCCCGTCACATTTTATAACTAACTTGTTTAAATCGATACTCAACGGGAGGTCACACTTAGATTAAGAATGGAGTTCGAATGAGGCAGCTGTGTGGTTTCAGTGTGGCTGGTTACTCAGGAAGCCACCTGGCTATCAGATAGACACATGTCTGAGTAACATGCTGCAGCGCAAAATACCTTGTTTATCTGAAGGTGAGAAACAGTGCTTGAGAAGAGTTATCAGCTGGCCTGTTAACCGCTAGGCTCTTAGCAGCTGGCTTGTTAAACGCTAGGCTTTTACCAGTTGGCCTGTTAGCCACTAGGCTGTTAGCAACTGGCCTGTTAGCTATAAGGCTTTTAGTAGCTGGCCTGTTAGCCGCTAGGCTCTTAGCAGTTGGCCTGTTAGCCGCCAGGCTGTTAGCAACTGGCCTGTTAGCTATAAGGCTTTTAGTAGCTGGCCTGTTAGCCACTAAGCTCTTAGCAGCTGGACTGTTAGCCACTAAGCTCTTAGCAGCTGGCCTGTTAGCCACAAGGTGGTTAGCTGCTGGCCTGTTAGCCACCAGGCTCTTAGCAGCTGGCCTGTTAGCCGCTAGGTGGTTAGCTGCTGGCCTGTTAGCCACCAGGCTCTTAGTAGCCGGCCTGTTAGCTGCTAGGCTGTTAGCTGTTAGCCCAAATCATGTCAATTTGCTAATCTTGTCGTGGAATTCCTCTTTGATGCTTGGAAATTCCCATTTTCCCCTTTCATGTCGGCCATCGATCTGAAAGGTATGGCCCCTCTTGACTTGAGATGTCTAAAACTTTTGTCACTCTAAAAAACGGGGCTAAATCGCACAGAGGCTCTTTGAGCCTAAAACCACGTCCATGACAGATATTTCACTTCATCACAGGCAACGTCTTTGAATTATTTCCTGACAATCATCGTGTCTGCATAAATCATTCAAAGTAAGAATCCGTCATCTGCGATTGAGAGACTGACGTGCTGGGGATTGCGAGTCGGGGTTTAAAAATATGGCTACGGCGGCCTGATCTCTTAGTCCATGGCTTAGAGTCTGGAAGGAGGCCAGTCTTCTCGGGGTGTGGGAGGGTGGCTCATCGCTGCATACCTGTGCTGAGCGACAGGTCCTCCATCGCCACACGAAAGGATTAATTACATGAAGTCTGGAATTAGCTCAGAGGCAGGCTAATGTTCTGGAAACATCTGTGCATGCCTGAAACTCCACGTAACATGGTGGAAAAGTAAATTCAGGAGTGAATCATGAGAAAATCAGATGCTGCAGCAGTGCCGAGTGAGTTTCAGCTCCTGCTGGGCTTTTGCGGGGACGGGCAGTGGCCCAACTCATCGTGAATGAAGACACCTCCTTCCTGTTTCTCTGACATTCCTGTTCCTGGGCGACTAAACACACACACATACACACACAGAGGTTTATAATTGTATCTTTGTGGGGACTCTCCATATTAATCCCAACATGTCGACCTTAACCCCTACCCAGCCCTAACCTTAACCACGAATAACCAAACAAAATACAAGACTTTTGGCATTTCTAGTTTTTTGGTTGCATTCACAGACTTTTATACAATTGAGTTTCCCCTTGTGGCGACTGTGAACATGGTCCCCACAATATCAAAATCACAGGTTTTTATCACATTGTGGGGACATTGGGTCTGCACATTATGTGATATATACATAACCACACAGGCACTATAGCTTTCAAGAGTATCACCATAAAACCACAGGAGGTCTCAGCACATGATATGAATTGCTTGGTATATTACTCCGTTTGTCTTTTTGCGGTAGGCTCATGCATCAAGAAAACCCAACATAGAAACTTCCCGGCCCATCCAGAGGATGCAGAGAGGAACACTGTCTCCCCCAGCGAGACATACCCCCCCCACCCCCACCCGTCGCCGCTGGGCTTCCTGCCCACACGAGCGAGAGAAACACAAAGGAGCAGCTTGTCTTCCTGCGAGGGTGAGCCAAACCTACAGGGAAGATCACTTAACCACGCAAGGACACGTCAGCCTCGATTAGAGCACTGTGATGGCAAGCCGTTCCTGTTCCTGTCACCGTAAACCGCCAGCGAGTCCGACCAGCCGTGACATGCTGTGCGATTTCCCTTTGGCTGTGGAGCTTCTCTATTAAACCAGTACCTAAACCACTATCCAGACCAGCATGTGAAATACAGCCCTCGTGGAAATGACAGGTACTGTCAGGACGTTAACTGCGGAATGTTTTCGACTCTTACAGAAGTTTTCTCTAGAGGCCCCAAACACAACGACCTAAAGCATTAAATCGTTTTTAAAACTGCCATCAAATGTATTTGTGCCATTTTTTTTCTGGTCGATAGTATTGAATTTGTGGATGTAATGTTGTTTAGAGCGTCGCAGCTCGAGCTGCCTGTTTCTCAGCTCCTCTCTGTGGTGGGATGCTGATGGTTCTGGATCCCTCTGCACTGTAAGTGCTCTTAATCTACAGAAACGCACAGCAGCTCTTCCAAATGTAATCTTCTACAGCAGCGACTCGACTGAAAGGTGTAAACACCGCCGACACTGGCCTTGGCAGGTGACGCGAGTGTCACTCTCATTGGCGCTATAAAAATCCACATTAAGGTTACACCCCAGCGCTTAACTGCTCTCCCTGGCAAGGAGCCGAGATGGGCCCCCTGCCCCTGCACTGGGGAACGTACCCCTCCGTTGAAGCTTACAGTAAATGTGGCTTACACCGTCGGGTCTCGCTGTTCTCACAGTGTGGAAAAATCCCACATAGCCACTCCCAAAGCCTTTATCTGCACCTTTAAAGGCAGCTGGAAGCCAAGAGACTGCAGAAAGGGCGCCCTCAGATCTTTAGGTTTTAAGTAAGGGTCCTCCTCCATCAGACATCCCAGTAAATAAGTCAATAAGTAGCAGTTCCCAGCTGAAACACCAGGGAGGTAACAAAAATAACAAATGGACTAAAGTCAGTGTATAACGATGAATACCAGTCAGAGGTCCCTGAGGTTCACATCCAATTTAAAAGCATAAGCAAAGGTAGGTTATCACTTTATGTATTTGTTTACTATCTGCCTGGATAAAACAAGACACACAGGTCACTACCATCATTCCAGTGGAGTTTTATTCTTTTCTGTGATTTTGAGAGCAGCAAGAAGCTGTTCTGGACGGAGAGTGCTGCGATTCAAACGCCGGCAGGTGTTTGGGTCAGCGCCAGGGCTCCTTGTCCTTCCCAGCCCTGTGATGCTGGGTGCCAGCTGTCTGCAGCTCCTGGAGTGCGGGGCCTCCACAGCTTACACCCCCTGACCAGGGCGGCTGGACCCTGTGAAACAATCCGGCAGCTTCTTCTGCACGAATCTCAGCATGGATTCTAGGTGTGGAGCAGCGACAGAGAGGCAGTGTGTGAGGGTCTGTGTGTGTGCATATCTGATGGTTTTACATTGATTAGCATCTAACTTCTGGGTTGTTTTGGATGGAATCTTACAGTTAGGCTGTAATCACATCATCACTCTGATGCTCATTATTTATGGGGGGTCTGCTTGTTGTCACCCCTCTGCTCTTGTGATCAGACCTCCTCTGAACATTCCACTCCGAGTGCCTCGGGGTACAGCAGCTGAGACATTTTGGGAGTTGAACCAGCGACCTTCTGATCGCTGTGTCCTTGGTGATTGGGCTGGCTTGCTACCCCACTCTCCCCTTGGAGAATGTGCCGCCGTGATGCAAACGATGCGGGACGTGCACCATGCACGTTTTTATTCCCTGTTTTAAGATTTACGACCGAAGGTGTAAGTGAAGGTGAAATGACGAAAACTTAAATGTCGAAACGCGCCTGCGGGGTCACTTGTGACATTTCACCGCTTTTTCGCTGGAAACGGTTAATCCCGCATTCATAAAACATAAGGCCGCTTATTACGGTAATGAATAGCCATTGCACAGTTTTGGCAGGGGTCCCCAGCGGCCAGCCTCCCTCCCCGACCCTACAGCGGACGGAGAGAGGGGAATCTGTACTTTCAGAAGCCAGTCGCCGTCCATGATGTGTGCAATTATGGAATATAGTCTGGTCCAGGTGACAAATTAAGAGTCCTGTAGAGAGAATGCTTCCAGGAAAGGCTTTATTATATGGACTTTTACAGTGAAATCCTTCTTCTTGGGTAGAGCTCTTCACCTTTCCTATTGGTTGTTTTTATGTTCATCCGGCTTTGGGGTGTATGAATGAGCCAGCAGTTTGACTATCATTTCTACCAATACGTCTGTGGGGGGCGCTATCTTCTACGTCCCAGGTACATACTGTCTCCCTATACAGCTTCCAACAGGTGTCTCTCCTCTAAAGACGTCTCTCCCAAGACACCTTTCCCACCACAGGCCCAGGAGAACAAACATATGCAGAATTCCATAATTGATGTTGTTTCTAATGGCAACTATCCATACCCAATGCAGGGATCCAGCAATGAATAATAATATGCTGCCAGTAAGTAATATCCTCCAGGAATCTTTCTAACGTTGAAAAGGGACACTGAATGACAGAGTTTGGCAACCTAGTCTTCTTTGGAGGCTCTGCTGTTGGGCTGGACGGTATTAGGGGCAGGTAACTCGGTACCCACAGCTTGGGCGCAGTTACCTAAAAGGCCCACCTGGCCCAGGCCTCCAGGTGTCCCAAGTGCTGGTCCAAACCGATGAAAAATGCCACATCTCTGACAGAGAATGCTGCAGTCGGATATGATAATCATTCACAGATACACTGTTAGTATCATTATAAAATGATAAATCACCTGCTGCCCTGTCCTAAATCTCACCTCCCAGTCCTCCCTGTCCTAACTCTCACCTCCCAGTCCTCACTCTCACCTCCCAGTCCTCCCTGTCCTCAATCTCACCTCCCAGTTCTCGATCTCACCTCCCTGTCCTCACTCTTACCTCCCTGTCCTCAATCTCACCTCCCTGTCCACACTCTCAACTCCATGTCCACACTTTCAACTCCCTGTCCTCAATCTCACCTCCCAGTCTTCCCAGTCCACACTGTCACCTCCCAGTCCTCCCTGTCCGCACTCTCACCTCCCTCTCCTCCTTGACCACCCTATCCACATACTCACCTCTCTGACCTCCCTTTCCTCTCTGTTCACACTCTCACCTCCATGACATCCCTGACCTCCTTGTCCACACACTCACCTCTCTGACCTCCCTTTCCTCCCTGTTCACACTCTTACCTCCATGACATCCCTAACCTCCTTGTCCACACACTCACCTCTCTGACCTCCCTTTCCTCCCTGTTCACACTCTTACCTCCATGACATCCCTGACCTCCTTGTCCACACACTCACCTCCCTTTGCTCTTTGTGCACCTTCCTGTATCCTGACCACTGTTTTCACTCAGACCATCTCAACATGCTTTGATGTCTTACATGTTAGCATGAGCTTCACTGTGAGCTTTCCAGAAAGGAAACTGATATTCAGGAACACATCAGCTGGGTTGCCTGGTTCATCAAACAGGAATTTTCTGAACTGGTGGTCCCAGAGTGTTACATAAAAAGACCAGTCAGTAGGTGTGACAGACACATTCGGAGGAACGGGAATCAGGCTTGTATAGGACATGACGTATATGAGTGCAGATTACATTTGATATGCAGTGACTCACACTGAGAACAAGAGGGACACCAGCTGAAAGCAGTTTAGAGTCGTTAAATTGCGGTACTAGAGAACACAGCGTTCTTCATGGAAGACCTGCAGGAGCTTCATGGAGATGCACAGACCTACTGAGAGAATCTCTGAAAACTATTTAATTTCAGACATCATAGCTGTCAAGCTCCACCAAGGAGATTTCATCCAGGGAACAGGGAGAGGATCAAACGGACACATGCTCCTACCCTTTGGTACCCTATGCTCGGCGTGCACCACAATGGGAAATTCTCTTTACACTGTTCATTTTTACTCTATTGTGTTAGAACTCAAAGGCACGTTCCTGCAGGAATTCCCAAGTCATTAGTTCAACAACAGATTTCATGTTTAGTTCTTATTCTAGTTGATACCGTTATTCTAGATGGTGTTTTCACCTCTGGTGCCCTTGCTGTTACAATAACCTCTAAGTTGACTTTAGAGCTGGTTAATTTTTAGGTGTGTGGGCGTGTTTGTGTACCAGCTGGTGACGTCTCATTATGCGGCTGGGGCACCGTGTCCTCATCCACAACCAATCAGATCGCTGCATCGTGTGTATGTATATGTACCACAGGCCTCATCCTCTGAAGGGTACGCCACATAAGACACATTTTAAAACAAAGACATTTATTGAAATGTGGAGGATTCACATCAGTTGAGAAGGCATGCGAGGGCTATAACACCAGGCTGTTAAATCCCTGAACCAGCCTGCCGGCTTGTTAAAAACACAGTGGAATGATCCGGAAAGCCAACTTTAAAAACAGGTATTATTGGGGTTAATCACTCGGCCCTCCTTCCAGATGTGCGAACCCCTCTGTGGCTGCGTCGTAGCCCATCAATAATTGAATGTGGCCATCTCAGAGCAGCAGGAAATTGTGGTGAGCGTGTATTAGACAGTGATGTATTGAGGTTGCTGCTGATTCCCCCTGTGTTTCAATACAAAAGCTGTCCGGCGCTTCAATAAAAATGGACTCAATGTGGCGAGAGAACACTCAAGACGCTGAGGATACCCGCCCTCCCCAGACACCACCAATGGCTCCGCCTCCTCTCTGTTCAAAAATTTTAAATGCAGCGAAATGTTTCATTGCGTAATGACCATGGGCTGCCTGCATTATTCACACACGTGCAGGTACACATAAGACTACATCTTCATATTATATGCCCTGAAATAAACACAAGCAACATGATAGGATGCTCTCCCCACTACCTGTGGGTCCTGGGGTGGGGGGGGGGGGGGGGGGGGGGGGGGGGGGGGGGGGGGGGGGGGGGGGGGGGGGGGGGGGGGGGGGGG